>JANHJO010366790.1:0-12092 GCA_032468235.1 Pseudoxyrhopus heterurus
AGGCAGCACAGCTTAGGTTGCATCTGAACAAATCACAAGACTTCTGGAACACTTTCCGTTGGACAGATGAGACCAAAGTAGAGATGTCTGGCCATAATGCACAGTGCCACGTTTGATGAAAACCAAGCACAGTATATCAGCACAAACACCTCATACCAATTCTCAAGCACAGTGGTGGAAGCAATAATTCGGGTGTTTGCAGCCACATTTATTGTGTTAAAACATCGGCAATGATCTTCGAGAAGCAATTGTTGCTGCCCATTGATCTGGGAAGAGTTATAAGGTCATTTCCAAACAACTGAAGTCCATTATTCTACAGTGAGGAAGATTATTCACAAGGGGAAAACATTCAAGATAGTTGGCAATCTTCCCAGGAGTGGATGTCCCAGCAAACTTACCCCAAGATCAGACTGTGCAATGCTCAGAGAAATTGCAAAAAAAATCCGAGAGTTACATCTCAGACCCTACAGTTGGCATGTTAAATGTTCAAATTCATGACAGTACAATTAGAAAAAAAGGCTGAACAAATATGGCTTGTTTGGAAGGGTTGCCAAGAGAAAGCCTCTTCTCTGTAAAAACAACAAGGCAGCACAGCTTAGGTTGCATCTGAACAAATCACAAGACTTCTGGAACACTTTCCGTTGGACAGATGAGACCAAACTGGAGATGTTTGGCCATAATGCACAGTGCCACGTTTGATGAAAACCAAGCACAGCATATCAGCACAAACACCTCATACCAATTCTCAAGCACAGTGGTGGAAGCGATAATTCAATAATTCAGGTGTTTGTTTGTTTGTTTGCAGCCACAGGACCTGGCACCTTGCAAGTCATTGAGTTGACCATGAACTCCTCTGTATACTGAAGTATTTGAGTCAAACGTGAGGCCATCTGTCCTACAGCTAAAGCTTGGCTGACATTGAGTCATGCAACAGCACGATGAGCCCAAGCACACCAGCAAATCTGCAACAGAATGGCTGAACAGGAAAAGAATCAAGGTGTTGCAATGGCCCAGTCAAAGTCCAGACCTCAATCCAATTGAAATGCTGGGGCAGGATCTTAAAAGACCTGTCCATAAACAAATGCCCCCAAATCTCACTGAGCTGAAGCAATGTTGTGAAGAAGAGTGGACCAATATTCTTCCACAACAAGGTGAGAGGCTGAGAAAGTCATACAGAAAATGATTACTTAAAATTATTGCTGCTAAAGGTGGTGCTACAAGCTGATTGAATCATAAAGTGTACAGGCAGTCCTCAACTTAAAACAGCACATTTAGTGATCATTCAAAGTTAGAATGGCACTGAAAAAAAGGGACTTATGACCATTTTTCATATTTGTGACCATTGCAGCATCCCCATAGTTTGTGATCAAAATTCAGATGCTTGGCAACCAGTTCATATTTATGATGGTTGCAGTGTCCCAAGGTCATGTGATCATCTTTTGAGATCATCTGACAAGCAACGTCAATGGAGAAACCAGATTCACTTAACAACCTTGTTACTAATGTTAGCAACTGCAGTGTGGCAAGAAAGATCATAAAATGGGGCAAAACTCAAATAACAAATGTCTCACTTAGCAATGGAAATTTTGGGCTGAATTATGGTTGTAAGTCGAAGACTATCTGCACTTGGTGTTTCAGATGTGGCTTCTCCATTTTGGGTTTCTTTTGGTAAAATGAATGATGACATGATGCCAGTTGTTGTTGTTCATCTGTTACCTCATTTTAAAAACTGCTAAGGACCAGATGATTTTTTTTACTATGTCCTGATGCGTAAAACCATAGAACTTAAAGAGGGTATGCTTTCTTTCTCACATGACTGTAGATGTACTCAGCAACTATATGTATCTGTTTGCAAAACACACTTCCCTGAATGAACAGACCTGCCTGCGTTCACATGACATAGGGAATTAAACTAACGACACTGGCTGTGAGCCATCCCTCTGTTAGCCTGGTCCATGATAGTAATGGGGCTGATCTGTCCCTTTTCTGAGAGCCAGGGGTTCCAGGGTTGAAAACTATTGGTTCGCTTTCATCAAAGTTTCTTGCAAGAGCAATGTGTCTAAACTGAGGCTCAGAAGGAAAACTAGTCATGTTCAAGGAGGCTTCTTCCCACAGAAGTCAGGAAAATTTTTTTTTTACATTGGTACTGTTGGCTAACTCCAGGGCCCAAGAGTGGGGTGGGGTGGGGTGGGCAAGTGACTTCCTCCTGTATTTATATTTATCTCTACTGCTGGGGGGCAGGGAACTGCTCTGAGGTGGCGATGTCCAGAGATGCAAGTTCCTAACTGCAGAGCAAATCTGATCTACTTCTTTCACCCTCCAAAGCAGGTCTGGTTATTGCAGCTAGAGACTTCCCAAGACAATGTGCTGATACACTGATTTCACTCAAGAGATCCCAAAGCCAGCTTCCATCCTTCCCATGTTCTCTTCCGAGAAGCATTTCTCTTCTGCTTCCAGTTAGGAAATCTAAGGACCTAAGACATGCAGGGCTGGATCAGACCCAAGGCTAAACCATTCAATCCAAAACTCTGAGTAAGCGAAGAATCAAGTGACTCTAGTCTAGAGGGAGCAGCAAATTAGCTCAGTAGCCACTCTTATGCTGATATAATTGGCTTGGCAAATAATGTATGTTTCTGTAAAGCAATGGCATCATAGGAGGACAAACAGTCCTGATCACAGTTGCTAATTTTTTAAAAACTTTTTGAGCTCCTGTCCTGTGTTAGCACTGTAGAAAAAGAGCCATATTAGTCTGTGATGGCTAAAAATCAGGAGTCTGGTTGCATCTTTTCTCACTAATTGATGTTATTAAAAGGCATAACCTTTGATGAATGTTCCAAATCTTTTGCTTTTTAATAAAAGTGGTCAGTCTTGATGTATTTTTAGCAGTCAGAAAATCAACTGATGGAAGTTTTTAGGTGAAATTTTTATGGGAAGAAGAGGGAGAAGTGGCTTTTCCTGTGTTTCCGCCCTTGTTCAATAGTGCGGTAAGATACTGTTCCAATAGAAGAGAAGTAAGATACTCTATGGAAAATAGTAACAACATAGCTTCTGTGTTTTCTAAATATTCAGCCATTTTGAAATATTAAGAGGAAATTCATTAAAAGCTGCCAATTGCTGCAAAAAACTACCAAAAAGCTGCAAAATACTACCAATTGGAGTATGTTGCCTTGAACTCAGTGGCCCTGTTCATATAATACATCCAAGTGAACTTTGCTTAACCATGGTTTATAAGATTTTTACATATTTATATGTCATATTTATATGTTAGAATTGGCTGGGTTTATACAACATGTGAAACTATCAGCCATGGTTCACAAACCAAAATAACAACATTCAACTTACCCACAAAGTCACAGACTTAGCATGTGGCATGAACCCAACGGTGAGACACTTTCTTTGTGATTGAGCTAGCATGACTAGCGTTAGCTATTTACACATGCTAAGTCATAACATGATTCTTTTGCTTGGCTCTAACCTGTTGTTTATTCCATCAGTTGTGTTTATTCAAGAAAGCTGGCTCCTCTGCATCTTGTGTACCTGGTTGGCAGTTTTGGCTGGATGAGATCAAAGCATCCTCACTTCCCAGGCAGGCTCCTAACAACTGATTGAAACAGAATGGAATCAGCCTGAAACAATTAATTGCAGGGTATTTGAACATTATGGACCATAATCTATTTCACTGGTTCAGGATAGGTTGGTGAATAAATATTTTCTGACTTCGCAGTCTAAGGCTGATAGATAGCTATCCAGCCAGCTTCAGTGCTAAAGGACAATTAGAACTTGGATCTTCCTATTCCTAGCCCAGCATCTTAACCACACTGGTTTTCATTAATTAAAATAGAGTTACAGAAATGCTGTGACTTTTAATGCCAGAGATCCAGAAACTCTGGCCCTCTTATGAGGAAACTGCAACAGTGAGATGGACAGCATATACATTTAATAAATAGCATAGCATAGCATAACTTTCAAATTAAGTTAGAAGTTTCACTGGTATATCATACTGCAATGCTGATCATATCTTATGAGAACAATAGGTTTTCAGTTCAATATGACTAGAGGTACATGGGGAATGCCCTTAGGAACTTGGAAAGAAGGGAATGAGTGTGTGTCTTATACACCAATCCAATGCTTGCCTCCTTAAAGAAAAAGCCCACTGAATCTATTATGAGCCATGGTGACACAGTAGTTAGAATAAAGCATTGCAGGCTAATTCTGCTGACTTCTAGCAGTTTGGCAGTTTAAGTTTCCCCAGCTCAAGGTTGACTCAACCTTCCAAGGTCAGTAAAATAACTTTAATTCAGTGACTTTGGTCACTAAATGAATGCTTGTTAGTCAAGGAGTACTGTATATAACTGGCTAACCTTCTGCTGCCTCTCCACTTTAATAAAGGCTGTTGGTCAGGCCAATCCAGCCTCAACTGAGTTCACACATTTCACCAAGCTGAAAAGTGCTGTGTTGGGGTTTGGCAAAGCCAGTTGTTTTAAACCACCATGGTGGCTTGCAAAGTAATCCTTTTCACGTGTGAAACTAGATGTTCTCTTCCCTCTTGATACTCCACAGAGATCAACAAGTAAAAACATAGCAAGGCTTACCACTTTATCAATCATGGCCAGCCAAATCTGCTGGAAGCCAGGAGGCTCTTCTGAAGAGCTACAAGGAGCCTGTAGTTGAAATGCTCTTCTGACTGTGGGTTCAAGTGGAGACATTTGCATGACCTCTTCAGCAGCCTAGAAAAAGTGAAATTATGTTGATGAAGATAGTGGTGATAATGATGATAACAAAAAGATTAATTTCTTTGATGTGGCTTGTCCAATTGCAATCTCAGAGCAGGGAAGCCCCACAACCACACCAAATTGAGATGTAATTTATAGAAACCCATATTAGATCAGTCATTGCCAGGTCAAGAAGCATCACATTAGTTCCTGGACATCTGGTGACAATTAGGCTATGGAACTGAGGACTGTTGGCTGAGCAAATGAGGTCAGTAGCTACAGAACTACCAGAAGAAAAGTTGCTTTCCCATCCCAAATACACAAAGACTGGGGGGAGGGGGGGGAGTAATGATTTGCTATTACTAATCAAGTCCTGAGATAAAGTTAGGAGTTACATACTGCAACTCTGATCATATCTTATGGGAACGATAGGTTTCACAGTTCAATATGATTAGAGGTATATGGGGGAATGCCCTTAGGAACTTGGAAAGAAGGGAATGGGTGTGTGTCTTATACACCAATGCAATGCTTGTCTCCTTAAAGGAAAAGCCCACTGAATCTATTATGAGCCATGGTTACACAGTGGTTAGAATAAAGCATTGCAGGCTAATTCTGCTGACTGCTAGCAGTTTGGCAGTTCAAGACTCCTAGGCTCAAGGTTGACTCAGCCTTCCAAGGTCAGTAAAATAACTTTAATTCAGTGACTTTGGTCACTAAATGAATGCTTGTTAGTCAAGGAGTACGGTACATAACTGGCTAACCTTCTGCTGCCTCTCCACTTTAATAAAGGCTGTTGGTCAGGCCAATCCAGCCTCAACTGAGTTCACACATTTCACCAAGCTGAAAAGTGCTGTGTTGGGGTTTGGCAAAGCCAGTTGTTTTAAACCACCATGGTGGCTTGCAAAGTAATCCTTTTCACGTGTGAAACTAGATGTTCTCTTCCCTCTTGATACTCCACAGAGATCCACGAGTAAAAACATAGCAAGGCTTACCACTTTATCAATCATGGCCAGCCAAATCTGCTGGAAGCCAGGAGGCTCTTCTGGAGAGCTGCAAGGAGCCTGTAGTTGAAATGTTCTTCTGACTGTGGGTTCAAGTGGAGTCATTTGCATGACCTCTTCAGCAGCCTAGAAAAAGTGGAATTAATTTCTTTGATGAGGCTTGTCCAATTGCAACCTCAGCAGCTACAGAACTACCAGAAGAAAAGTTGCTTTTCCATCCCAAATACACAAAGACTGGGGGGGGGGAGAGATAATGATTTGCTATTACAAATCAAGTCCTGAAGTAAAGGGTACTGCAAAAAATGTACCATTTCTAGAAAGAACAATATTCTGAATAAAAAAGATAATAGGCAATGGCAATTTATAATATGAAACGAAGTATTCACAGAAGCAGAACTGGAAAAACTGGGTAGAAAGTCTATGCAGGGCAAAAAAATCAAAGCCTTGCCAAAAGTAACTCAGACGGTAGAGTGCAGGTGTCAAATTCAATTGCCTCATGTGACGTATTGTGATGTATCGCAATGCTTTTTTTTGCCTTTGCAGAGCTGGGCTGGGCATGGCCTGCGCATGACTCATCCAGGCCACCAGTTTGACAGGCCTGCGTAGAGGCAAACTAGGGGGAGTCAGCAGTAGAGGAAGACAGCATAGCTACTGAAACATTTTTACTCTCAAACCAGGCACCTCTACTCTGCCTTCTCAGAAAAAACAAAGCCTTCTAACTAAAAAACAAGAGGAATTGAAACAAAGAATAACTGAGCATTTAGCACAGCACAAAGACAAGAAGACCGCATGCATAGAAACTTGTTCCAAAGAAATAGCTAACACAAATATTAAAAGAAGCCAATACTGTAATATCAAATATAAATACCAGCTCATTGCAAGAAACAAATCAACTAATGTACAGCATGGCTCTAGTTACAGTTAATGGTTCTCGCTTAGTAACCATTGAAGTTCCAACAGACCTCCTCAGAGGTACTTATGTTCCATTTTGAAGTTCCAATGGCTGCACCATACATCTCCTGTGGTCATATGATTGCATTTTGAGTTATTGGCAACCTCTTGTATTTACAGCTGTTTGCAGGGAATCCCACCATCACATGACTTTGAAATTGGCATTTTTTTTTTTTTGCCAGTTTCTGGCATTTACTTTGTTTCCAGCAAAATCGCCATTTGGGAAAACTGACACATTTAATGACTGCCAGAAATAAGGTCATAAAATCAGGCCTGGTTACATAGTGACCCGCTTAATGACAACTATGACTTATGACCATAATTCTGGACTCAATTACAGGTAGTGCTCAACTTACAGCCACTCACTCAGTGACTGTTCAAAATTACAGTGGCACTGAAAAAAGTGATCTATGATAATTTCTCATACTAACGACCATTGCAGCATCCTTGTGGTCACATGATCAAATTTGGAGGCTTGGCAACTTTCCTGTATTTATGAAGGTTGCAGTGTCCAGGAGTTGTTCTGGTAGCACCGTCCTATTAGAACCTATCCTTCCATCCCGCCTACCATCCAGTTTCAACTGTCAGTATTTATCCTTTCATTCCCCTGCCATCAGAACTGATGAAGCTTCTTGGATTAGAAGGGAAACATTTTCTTCTTCGACAAGAAAAAACAGTCCATTTGCCTTTTGAAAAAGCATTTTATTACAGGGGCAGCACATGAAATAATAATAATAAAAAACCCAAGCAAAGCATATATCAACAAGACATGGCAATGATTAGGAGTTGGAAAGTTTAAGAAATAGACAGAGGAGCTAATTGTGGCTGCACAAGAGCCAGCCTTAATAACAGATGCTCATAAATCCAGAACTGAGAAGACGGCAACAGACAGCAAATGCCTAGCTGTGTCAGAAACAACAGTGCACTGGAATATCTGCAGGAGATACCATTTGCCCACAAATAAGAACTGGTGAGACCATAAAAGTAGACAAAGTAATAGAAAATATAGACACTCTGGGACATTAGAATTCAAACAGACAACCATCTGACATCTCAGACAGTTGCAATCCTTGATAAGTCAGACAAAAAGTCTGGATAGTGGACATGACAGAACCTGGAGACAGCAGAAGAGAAGAGAAAGAACTGGAAAAGATAACAAAATTCAAAATTTAAACAGAAGTAGAACTTACCAAAAGAAAACAAAGGTAATACTGGCAGTAATAAGCGTTTTGGGTGTAATCTCAAAATAACTGGAACAGCATTTGAATGCTATCAGCACTGACAAATAACCACAAGGCAGAAAAGCAGCTTTACTTGGAACAGGTCATACATCCTGTGATAATCTTTAACAGCCCCAAACAACACCTGCTTATCCCAGGGCCGTCTTAACAGCATTATGGGCCCCGGGCAAAGCAGTGTACCGCAGCCCCTATGACAACTACTCACAGGAATAAAAATGTAAATGGTGGATAAAATTAAAACAAATTTGCATAATATATGTATAATATATTTACATGACACAAGGTGCATTGAAGGGTTAACATACACAGATTAGTACGGGGCCCCTATGCTTGTAGGGCCCACAGGCAAGTGCCCATCAGGCCCATGCCTTAAGACAGGCCTGGCTTATCCCAGGTCCTTGGAAAGGCCTCAAGAGGTGGATAAAAATACCAAATCAATCCATCCAAATCTACACACCTGGCTGACAGTACGACCATCCCTGATAATTCATTCTAACTTATTACTAGCCAATAAACCTGGAGACATGTGAAGCACAGGGCAATTCTGGAAAGGGAAGGCCTGTGAGAGACCCTTCGCTTACTCCCTTTACTCGTAGCTCCTACCAATAAAGGAGTAGACGAAGGGGCTCTCAAAGGCCTTTCTTAACAACAATTGTATTCGCTTCAGCCTGCAGGGCAGGAGAGAAGACAGAGGGAATCCCTAAGGTCGGGACAACGCGGGAAAGGCCTTTCCGGCCTAGCAGCAGAAAGCGAGTCAACAGCAGTTGGCCTCCTTCGGGCTCGAGCTCCAGGGCCTCGGAAGGACGACCTCCAGGTTTTTCTGCCCTTGGTCCTATATCTTTCTCCCGCCCTCCCCCACCGCCCGCCCCGCCGGAGGTTGCTTGAAGGCTGCCCGGGGGGGAAAGCGAGGAGACTCCGGCGGCGCTCGGCAAAGCCGAACCGGCCTCATCCTAGGCCGCTTCACCCGGAGGGAGCCCGACGGGCGGATTCGGCCGATTAGCGCAGCGGCCCAGGGCGGTCTTAAGGCATGGGCCTGATGGGCCCTTGTCCATGGGCCCCACGAGTATAAGGGCCCCATACTAATCTGTGTATGTTAACCCTTCAATGCACCTTATGTCATAGAAATACAGCAACATATTTATTATATTTTACTGCATTTTGCATTAATACTAACATGCATTAATAGAAATTAACACTGGTTTTTAAAAATATGTGTTTAATTTTATTGACCATTACCATTTTTATTCCTGGGAGTAGTTGTCGTAGGGGCCCCAATACACTGCTTTGCCCGGGGCCCATCATGCTGTTAAGACGGCCCTGGAGCAGCCTCTCCGCCCCATCTGCTCCAACTCTACGACCGAGAAGACCGAGGACTTCTTTCGATCCGAGTTTAACGCCTGGGCGGACCAGCTTCATATTACTGGAAAGGAAACCTCAAAGAAGCGATCGTCGCAGGGGGTTGGACCTGAAGACCTCTAAGGTCCCTTCCAACTCTTGTTATTCTATTCTGTTTTGGCAAGGGGCGTTCAGACTCCCAAGGATCCGTCTACCCTTTTACCGCCACCGTAGGATTTCCGATGCGTCTGGCAAACAGGGGAAGGCCGTCTGAGCGACTAACTGCAAAACCCCACGAAAGCTGCTTGGGGCTGGGATGGGTATTGGGGTCCCAACGCTTCCGGGGGTGGGGGGCCAGGTTAAAGAAGGCTGCATAGGTTATGAAGATAACGTGGGATGGGCTGTCCTCGGCTTGCGCGACGACCGAAGAATCAAGGCGATCAGGCGGCCATCGACCGTACAAGGAGGCAGCGGGGACGATCCCAAGAGAGAAGGGAAAGCTCCACTGCTCATATTTACATAGAAACAAAGTCAAGTCACTGCTTGAATCGGATTATACCCTGGAGCAATGAATCCCCATTTTCAGGAAAATCCCCTTTTCCTCTTGGCCCCATTTATTCTCCTAAATGTATTCCATGGCTTTCTTCGCTGTCCCCCTCTTCATTTTATTTTCTTTTAAAAAACCCAAGAATATTGTTGTTCTTAAAGGCGAAAAACGGCGTCCTATTTTGACCTTTCTGAAAGCAGTAGCCTTGGCTTTCAACGGATAAACTTGCCCAACTTCCCTTTTCTTTCATACGGCGCGCGTGCTCTTCTTGATCTTCAGAGTCTAAGCTTCATTTCTCTGAAAATGGAATGGTGATCGCCACTTCCTTTTCCGAAGTAGCCGAGAACTGGGTTAATCAAACGGGCGAGACGTTCCTCAGCAGGGAAAGATGAGCAGCAGCCATATTGGAAAGGGAAGGGAAGGGGAAGGGGAAGGGAAAGGGAAAGGGAAAGGGAAAGGGAAAGGGAAAGGGAAAGGGAAGACAGAAAGAGAGACAAAGGAAGAAAGACAGACAGACAGACAAACAAAGACAGAAAGAGACAGAAAGACAAAAAAGAGAGAGAGAGAGGGAGGGAGGGAGAGGGAGAGAGAAAGAAAGAAAGAAAGAGAAAGCAAGCACTACCATCAAATTCATCCAGAGGGACTTTGAACTCCTGAAGTCAGCAATGTGTTGCCCATTGGGGTAATGGGATGAGCTTAGAAGTAAGTGAATATCCACCAGTGCGTGAAAGGGAATAAACCAAAATTCAGAAAGTAACCACCCCGTGTTTGGACACCCATAGAATGACAAAGGATGACAGTGGGGGAATTGCTTCATTAGGCTGCATTTTCACAACACGCTTAACTTGTGGGGCTGAATGAACTGTTTCACAAAGTTCACACAAAGTACCGAATTGACTCCCGGCCCAGGATGGCCCCTTGTTGAAAATACTAAGTCTTAACTCAGCCACTGATTCATATTTTTTCATACTTTGACGGCCACTTTGCTGTGATAGTGAAGGCACCAGGCTAGAAACTAGGAGTCTCTGGGTTCTAATCTGGTCTTAGGTACAAGTCAGCTGGGTGACCTTGGGCCACTCAGTTTCTCTCAGCCCTAGGAAGAAGTAATGGCAAATACATCTTGCAGGGATTTTTTTTCCCCAGGCAGTCATCAAGATTGTCTTGAAAGCACCCCCCTCTCCTCTCCCAAAAAGTCTTGAGTTGGCTGACTCAGCCACTGATTCAAATATTGGTTTGTGTAGTCCAGTAAATACTGGTTCTGCATATACACAAGAAATCAGGGTTAAGTGAATTATGACAGAAGGTAAATTAGCTGGCTGGATTGCACTGTATGTCTGCCCAGATTTTACCACAGAGTGCCAGATGGCTTTCACTGAGGCTCTTGATCTTTTCAGTCCTACCTGGAAAAGTAAAGAATTGAGCCCAGTTTCTTTACACCTCAAGTGAGTGTTCAGTGGTGGAACTACAGCTTTCTCATTTAAAAAGAACATATTCACAACAGTCTATTGTCCCTCTCTGCATTAAGGTTGGGCCATGGGGCTGACATCTCCCATTGCCAAAGGCATCTGAAATTGTCGTCCAGGAGCAGGAGACAAACAGGGGAGGCGTAGATCCAGTCGGATTAATGAAGCTTTTTGTCATGCCACAATTGAAGAGATTCAGCAAGATGGATGGGCAACTGAGCATAGAGTCTATGATGAAAGATTGGTTCCTAAATGTGATTGATGGATAGATAAATAAATTGAAGTTGCTAATTTTGTTATTCTTTGACAGGAAATTATTCTTCACAACAAAATGGTGATTATTTCCCCCCAAAACACATGGCTATCCAAAGAGAGGCTTCAGGTCTTCCCCCTTAAGACCATACCAATGTTTATATCTGAACTGAAGATGAATGTAGAGTTCTGTTGGGGTCTTTGCTCTCCCTTCCTACCCTTGCCTTAATGATCTGCCTGCCTCTTCCCCAGGAAGGTTTTAGATGCAAGGACACCTGCATTTATTCTGATGGCGGAGAAGCACAGGTCCATATTCTCACTAAAAGTGCATTGAAAGAGGAGGAACTGATACACTTTTTGTGTCCCAATGGTTTATTTCAATTGACATCCTCAGCTTGGTTACTGAATTATTTATTTATATGCCACCTTTATTGTTTTATAAATAACAAGGTGGAAAAAATACATACCATACTCCTTCCTCCTCCTATTGTCCCCACACTAATAACCCTCTGAATTAGGTTGAGGTTTGAGAGAGTAACTAGTCCAGTCATCCAGCTGGCTTTCTAAGACTAGGACTTGATTCTTCTGGC
>JANHJO010367179.1:1432-12012 GCA_032468235.1 Pseudoxyrhopus heterurus
TTTATGGTTCAGAAGGCATTGGGTCAATCAACACTACCAATGGATTAATTTGGAAAACACTAGTTAAATAATCGATTATTGTGCCATGAAAAGCAGGGACAATTCAAGAGAATTGAAATGCAGTTCACTTGTTGGTAGTAGAAAGCTCAAAATTATGAAATTACCAAAGGAAAAAAGAATATAGTTCTCATTGCTTACAGTTTTGCATAATATAGTACCTATTCTTGCATACCACAACATCTATTTGTCAATTAACAAGTTTACACCTGTTTGTGTGGTCTTTTAAATGATGATTTCTGGCATTAAGTAGATCCAAGATAGAAAATGAAACTATAGGATGCTAAACTTATTTTTTGCCACTTAAAAACTCTCCTCCAATAACGTTTTTATACGTTTAAAGTCTTATGCAGTTATATGTTGTGGCATCTGAAACAGAGGTGTTCCTGCTTAAAACACCATTGGAAATTTACATTTTTCAAAGTGTAATTCCCATTACTTGTATGCAGAATAAACTATCTTGGGGGGGAAATGGTGGTGTATTGGCTCATCTATTTAGGTCTTCTCATACTGCTTCGGATCAGACTCCGAAGCACATATAGGTAAGATAAGCCTCCTTAAGAATGTAGCCCGAATCTGCTACATACTCCGAGCGCCTCCTAAATAGGTAGTTTATCATAGTTAAATTCTTGAGCAATATAGCATATCACGCGATAGCTTCCGTCATCAGGAATTGGCGATTGCCAAGTACCCTGCGAGAGGGTCGCGCAAAAGAGCAAGTATTTTTGGGATCCCTTTCCTATTGCTTTACTATAACTGTCCTACATACATACACCCCACTCCCGGAACAAAATGGTTAAATGTATTGAAATATGCTGTTTCCGTCCCCTCCTTTCACCGATATTCCTGTTTTGTAATACTCGCCTCGCCCTTTGTGATTAATCTCAGAAATACCCGCCCCATTACTCAACTCCTCAACTGAAAGCTAAAAAATGGTTCTTTATTCTACGAGCTCCATGATCGGCCAATGAAAATCAATATTAGGTTGGCTCCGCCTCGCCCGAGTCATATATCTTCACTTTCCCGAATTGAGAGCGCTAGGCGTGCGCTGGCAAGCTTTGGCGGGGGTGTATTTTCACGTGACGCGGCATTGAATCGTGTTGATCTCCTTTTACCTGGTAAGTATTTTTTGTTTTCTCCCGTTTGAAAAACGAGGCCTCTGGCAGGGCCTATGCGCTTGATTGAGTTGGTTTCTCAAATGCTCCTTGGAAAACCGCTAAGCGGCCGGATTGCTAGCTTAAGTCAGCCGCATGCAAGTCGTTTGTCGGGGGTGTAGCGTGGACCCAGCTATCCTCGGGCTTTAGCTTGGATTTAAGGCGGGATTGGAATAGGAAGGAGGCACAAAAGAAATGGCGAATTAGTGGGAGGCAAAATAAATAAAATAAAAAGTGATTTAGTCCTGCCTGGTTGCTTTGCTTTATTCAGAAATCCAAATTTAACCTCCTCTCTCCTCCGGGTAAGAATTTTTTCCTCCTTTCCAGCTCGTTTTCAGCCCTTAGTGTAGAAACTTAGGAGAAGCGGGTGGCCGGCTTCAAGCCAACGCTGAAAAGGGAGAAGCGGGCAAGCAATTTGGACTCGGTTGCAAAAAAAAAGTTATTAATGGACGCGCAAACGGACAGCTGGAGACGACGCCTTGTCCCCGCCGGCAGCGTTCTTGCTCCACTCAAAATGTGCAGGCGCCCCACCCCACGAACCAAGATGTCATGGAAACTCGGTGAGCCCTAAGCTACATAAAAGCTTGAAGGCTCCCTTCTTATATTGCACCACAAGGTGGGCGGCAAAACAGGATCTTCGCTCAACACATAGGTACAGGCCGGCAGACACAAACACTGCAGGCTTGAGTTATTTGCAAAAATAATAAAGACAGGATACACCTAAATAAAATATGCTTTTTCATTAACAGCAAGTATTTCAAGGGAAAAATCCGAATTGAATGAACTCTTTACAAAAAAAAAAAATCAGAAAAATTAGGTATCGATACAACTTCAAACGTTTTCTTCCTCGATTTCTCAAAATAAAACTTGTATTTATTATATTTATATGCCAGCCATTGCACCATCAGATGACCTTACATTTAAAATCTTGAGATGATAAATATTGCCACTAAAAATAACAAAAATGGCTAAGGGAAAGATACAAAGGTGGAGGCAGAATCTTTTCCCAATACTATTAACCACTTCCATGACACGCCCCATCCTGGCTCCAGGCCAATTGACAGAGCCAGGTTTTAAGGCCTTTTGGGAACCTTCACAAAATGAATTATTTGCTCCAGTGATCTGTGCAGCTTACTGCCATTTTAAAACTTATTAACAACTAAAGCATACAAAAAAAAGTGAGGCCTAAACTATTTGTTTAGCTTATGCTTAAATCTGAATTTGGTGCTGCAGCATAGACATAATGTAATTTTAACTACCTTTACGTGACTTTTTAATAAAGTATAGCAGTTGGCAATTAGATTGCCAGCTTTATATCCTTGCCATACATAGAGCACTTACTGTTAACATGTTAAGGATGTGCATAGAGAGGATTGAAAATATTATGGCTAGAAGGACTTAATATGTCCACAAAAACAGTGGTGAGAAGTTTTAAGAAAAAGCTGAGTATGACACTATGGGTGTGGTAGCAAAAAGGATTGACATGTATGGAAATACATAGTTATTAGTGTTGATAACTAGTTTTAGCTGTTTTCTCTCATTTTTTTTCTTGCTCCTTTTTTTACTTTGCATTATACTGTTTACCGCCAATAGAAAAGAGGTGACTTTGTGCAGTTTAATTGCCATTTGTACTGTTGCTCTCACAAAATGCTTGTACTCATTTGGGTTTTTTATGTGTTATGAGACAAAAGTCCCATATGATAATGAATAAAAATCAATTTAAATGATAGAGCTATGATGAGAGATCCCCGGCAAGAGTGTCCTTTGGAAACAGTGAAATGGAGTAGCGAGTTATGTACATAAACTTTTTTCTTCATATTGTGATAAATTTTAATTATTTGATATACAAGATAAAAGTGCTTTCAAATTTAGTAGAAGTAATATTTCATTTAATGGCAACAGATCTTTTCTTCGGTCTCAGTGTCATTGCCTTTCGTGAATATTCTGTCACATGCTCGGAAAAAAATTATACTCCTATTTAGCACTCATAAAAGTTTTATAGAAGACTGGCATAATGACATGGTTTATAGAAAGTTGAGGTTTGGGATAGAAATATCGTTGCTCAGTTTAGATTATTTATTTTGGAACATCTGATAGGACAACATTTTTTTTATTATGTAGGTTGAATAGGAGACACAAAGAAGATGAAATCCCTTTTGGTCACAGCTGTCATTACTACCTTTGTTCTGGCTTTGTTCCTCCATTCAGGTAAGGAAGCGAACCCCATGGTAAATGGAAACAGAATGATAACAATGCAGGGACCAGAAGAATAGATCAGGGTGGCAAAGATGGCTCACCATTCAAAGGGCTGACTAGGTTTTAGTTTAATGGTTTGGAATTCTACAGATAATAATGATAGAAAAAAGTATATCCCTTTGGATGACAGTTTCTTGGTTTCAGTTGATAAAACTTCTATAACCAGACAAATTGTTGGAGCAATCCTAGTGATCCAGTTTCAATGGAACTGTTTCATTTTTTTTTATTTTTGGGTGTGTCTTTGAGTCAGTTTTGACTCCTGGCAACTATATGAACATGACCATGCAGTTTCCCTGCCAAGATTTTTGGAAATCTGAAATCTGCTTGTCAGGAGCTAGTTGCAAAGCTGTGAATGATGATACAATAGTTATAAATACATGGATTGTTCGCAAAGCTGTTTTTTAACATTGTTAAAAAACTGTTTTGTTTAGCAACAAAACAGAAAGGACTATTTCTAATTTGTTTTCTAACGGATTCTGTTTCAGAAGGGAACATTATGTTTAATTTTTTTTTCCTTGTTTATTTAGGAAATGCTTTAGTGTGCTACAATTGTCCAGCTACTAACTGTGACAGAAATATAACCTGCACAAGTGGACAAGATACTTGCTTAATAGTATATCGTGGTGAGTATATTACCTTATCGCTTTTATACTTAATTTCTGAAGAAATATACAAATTTATTAATCTGAGTTTAGACTGATTTTAATTATTCTGATCAGTTTAATATGCACACAATGAAGTCAGCAATAAAATTTCAATTATAGTATCACCTGGAGGGAACAACAATCAAACTCCACTTCCCCCCACTGTTTTCATGTGTGCCTTTGAGCCTTTTTTTAAAAAAAAAATATCTGGTGACTGCCTGGACAAATCCCTGCAGTTTTCTGGGCAAAGCTTTTTGGAAGTAGTTTGCCATTGCCTCCTTTGCAGGCCTGAAAAAGAATGATTGGCCCCCAAATCACCCAGCTGGCTTTGTGCCTGAGGTAGGACTAGAACTCAGTTTCCTGTTTCTAGCCTGGTGGCTTAATCACTACATTAAGCTGGCTCTCTCTCCCCCACTTGCAGAGATAAAAACAAAAAAAAAACACTTCCCACCATCACATTACCTCTAGGATGGGGAAGATTTTAGTACTGTTTTAAAAATACTGTTAACACTGTAAAATGGCAGATCAAACAAATCTCCATGGAGGATGTTGCAGAAGGAAAGTGCCACAGGGACTTACTACTAGATCCTAGAAGATTGCATTGCTTAATCAATGGGAGCCAGCTTCTGCCAGTTCTTACAGGATGAGCAGAAACCATAGGAAAGAGATGGTCCCACAGATAAGTAGTTTCTATGCCATGTAGGGCCTTTACACGAGGCAATCAGTATCTTGAAAGTCATCTCCTAGTTGGCAAGAAGATCAATGCCCAGTTGGCCATTTTTTCAGAACTCACAAGCTAGTTGGTAGCACCAGCAAGCCAAAATCAATCTGTCCATAACAAAGGCAAAGGATATCCTGCCCTGAGACAAAAATCAAAAGTGATTTCCAGTATGCATTGGGCCCTCAATTGTTCCATTCTCCACCATCCCACCTCCAGCCTTTTAGGTTACAGGAACTGTTCATCCGCACATCAGTACATTTTCCACCTATATGCACAGAAAACTTTTTTTAATTAAGTAGGATAGAACCTAACTTTATACTCTTTGTTTTTTTTTCTTTTTAAGATGGACAAAATACGTCTCAATGCTGGAAGTATTCGGATTGCAATGTAGACTCTATTTCAGATCATTTCGCAATAAAAAAATTCAGATACAGGTGCTGCCAATGGAATTTGTGTAACAATGCTCCAAATGTAATAACTAGCAAGATAGTTCTCAGTGGAGCTTTCTTGCTGACTCTTGTTCACACGTTAGGCTGGAATTGAAACGGGGCATTGTTTTTCAGTTTCAAAAGATACACAACACTGGTGTCATTTGAGAAATTGTTGCTGTTGGAGAAATTTAAATTATGACAGTATTAAGTAGATAAAATTTGTTTGATCATCTGCACTTTTCATACTTTTCCATGCATTACTCAATTTCTTTTGGAAATTTACATTTAATCTGTACTATTCATATTAACCAAATGTGGATATATAAAGGCTTGCTTTTATTCAGAACAACTTTTGAATCTCATAAAACTGCTAACTACATTTTAACTTGTAAGCAATTTTTGCAATAAAAGTGCTATGTATATTTAAGTCTGGATTGATTTTTTTGTTTACCTTGAGGCTCTTTTTGATGCCACAGCTGAAGCTTCTCCAGTAAGTTAAACCATTCTAGTCCTATATGAATGACACACCATCTCCTTGCCACTTTTGTGGGTGGTTCCTCATCAACACAAGGAATATAATGGAAGGGTTCCTGCAAGAAATATAAATCCTTCCATTCCCCACTATCCTTCAGAGCTGAAGAAGCTTCTTGGATGAGAAGCGAAATGTCTTCAAAGAAAAAACAAAAAAAGCCCAGTTGCCACCTGAAAAAGCACCTTTGGGACAACCATGACCTGACTGAGAATCTCTACAGACTTCTTTTTCAACATTTAGTGGCTTGTCTGTGATTAAATGAACTGTCCAAATTCAGACTGGCTACCATTCCAATATAGCACTTTGAAGTCTATTTATTTAGCATTTATTAGGGTACAGTCACTCCTGGTGGGAAATGATACTTTTCGTTTGGACAACATGCTTAAACTTAGAAAAGACACAGCTTGGTATTAAAAACTGTCAGACTAGAAAGGAAGCAGTGAGAAAATATGTGTTAATTTGCCTGTTGAGTGGGCCCTCCAGTGTGGATACACTGCTGGAGTTGGTTGAGTGAGAGACACAGTACATTCATTTAATTGTTATGCTTTTATAGTTATCACATTTTAAAATCATATCCTTCACACAGGGACTCTGTGCAGTGTATAGTAAATATTAAAACATGAAAACAGTATATAAAAGTTAAAAATTTAACAAACAGGCAAAGGTGATTAAAAACTGTTAAAAATTGACAAGTAAAGGGGGTGCTAACAAGCTGCACAGCTGTATGTTCCACGAAGGCCACTAAACCATGATTTCATTCGTTCTGGAAAGCCAGGAGAGTAGGGGCTTACTTGAGTTCTGATGGGAGGGGAGGAATATTCCACAGGGTAGGGCAATGGCAGAGGGGCTCCCTTCCTGGATCCTGCCAGTAGGAATTCTTTAACTGAGCAAATAAATTATTGATCACTGATCTTTTTACCCTTTTCCTTTTTTCCCTTTCAATGGAAGATAAACTGTTGGACAAGGAAGTCTTTATGAGCAGGATTCTTACTATGAGGGGTCCTTGGTGCTCTCTGAGATTGGTTGTTTTCTTGCAGATGTTTCATTACCCAAACTAGGTAACATCCTCAGTGCTAGTAAGGAGTGGGTTTGCTCTCAGTTAATATTCTAGAGCAGTGATGCCGAACCTTTTTTGGTTTGCGTGCCAAATTGCTAGTGCGCAGGCGCCCCACGTTCCCCCCACCCACAATGCAATGCGTGGGAGGCACTGCGCATGTGGCCCCCGGGTTTCTAGCCCCCAAAAAGCCAAAAAACAGCTCTTTTTTGGCTAGAAATCCCAGGGGTCGCACATGCATGTGCAGTGGAGCTGGCTGGGCGATGGCTGGCGTGCTGGGAAACATAACTCTGCGTGCCACTTTGGGCACGCATGCCATAGGTTCGACATCACTGTTCTAGAGTGTTGGCAAGCCTTTTCGGCACTGAGTGCCAAAACCAGAACGTGTGCACTGTTCTTCCAAGTACTAGTGCGTGCATGCATGCTATCCAGCTGGTCTTTGTGCACGCAGGAGCACCGGAAACTGGAAGAGCAGCTGGTGACAATGCGGGTGCCCAGAGAGAGGGATTTGCATGCTACCTCTGGCACACGTGCCATAGATTCGCCCTCTCAGTGATGGTGGGGTGGTCTTAGAAGTTTTTGGTTGGGCTGATTACTGTTGGTTGGCTTGGTAGTTCATTGATTGGGGTATGGTTTACTTGATTGTTGGTCTGATGTTAATCTTGGAATTAATCTATGCTCATTTGGGTAAAGTTCTCATAAAGAACTTTTTGCTCAGCAGTGTTTTTTTCATTGAAGGGGAAAAGGAGAAGAGAAAGGTAAAAAAAAAACAATGATCAATCATTTATTTGCTCACTGGTTTGGTTTGGTTTTTCACACTGCCTAAAGATCTGTATGGACTTGTTTCCTCATTTTATGTATTTTGGCTTGGTGTCCCCATAGGAACATGGACTCTTCTGGTAGCTTCTCAAAAAGAAGTGTTGCTTTCTTGTGCTACACTGAACCTCAGGAATTTTATGAATCATGACAAGAGACAATGGAGCTGGACTCGCATTTTTCATGTGATATTTCACATGATATTGTTATCCAGTAATTTTACTTCTGCAAGTTACCTTTGCAACTTCTGAGTTGCATGAGTCATCCAAGCATGCAAAGCTTTGCTTGATACAAAGCCGCACTGAGTCTTTTACTCGATTTCCCAAGTAAAAAAGCCTATAGTTATATTAGCTAGATTATAAGCCACAAATAATAATAAAAAAGAAACATCCTTTTGTCCTAACGCACAAGCCAAAACATGTTGGTGTTGGCTGCCTTGTAACTCACTACATTATTCTTTAAGGGGGGAAATTGTTTGGTACTCATCACGCCTCCTGGAACCAATTAAGAATGAATACCGAGATACCACTGTGTTTGTTTGAAACTTTGTTACGTTAAAACAATTCTTTCAACCAATAAAAGTCACACATTATTCAGCTGGAATACATAATTCAGATATGTAAATAAAACATAGTATGGTCTTTTTCTCAACAAGCAGGACCTCAGATGTAAATCTGTTGATAGATAACATCAATTACCAAAACTCCTCCTGTCAAACAAAAATGAAAGAGTACATTTTCAGCCAAATAAATCCAAACATTTTTCTTCTTCTTCTTAATCACCATCATCATCATCATCATTCCAGCCATTATCTATCCACTGCACTTCGAAGGCCCCTTCTGCATATTTCCAACCAAAGCAACAACTTGCTAAGCATTTTTATGATCATTAAATTGATACGTCAAGGATAAAGACTGATCATTAATTTGGTGTGTCAAAGATAAAAAGAAAACAAACACAGTCAATGTAACTCAGGATAGAAATCAAATTTGAGCAAATAATAAATGAACAATGGAAACATTAAATAAATTTCAAAAATAATTCTACTTCTGTTCTGGATTGCACCGATCATTCAAAACCCTGGAAGTCTCTTAAGCAATGGCGATACACAAACATTTGATTATTTTGATAAGAAAACTTTTACAATAAACAGGAAGCCATGGTGAGAATGGATTTAACATCAGAAAAAAAGACAAGCGGGGCCGATTCTTTTTCCATACCTATTACATTTATATAGTGAATATATTATGTATGCTGCAAACTTGAAAGAACTGAAGAATCCATCCAAATTCCACCGGGAGCAATGAAGAGGCTCTCTTTGGGGACTCCTTTAAAACTCTGCATGGCATGGGTCCAGGTTGCTTGACATACCGTCTCACCCCAAGACGACTGGCCCACCCCAGCCGTGTTAGCAGGGGCATGCTGTGGACCCTGTCAGTCAAGGAATTTCAAACAGAGCTGGTCCTTTCACTGGTATTTTTTCCCCTGTCAGCATTTTTGGGAGCAACTGCACTGAAACTTAAATCCTTTTCTGATCCCCAAATAGTTAATTGTAATGAAACCACAATACTACCGCATAATTCACCTATTCAGCAGGTGACAAAAATAAGTAGAGGGATCATTACGTATGCAGCATTTGAGTGGTAAAATTTTATTTGTTTGTTTGTTCGTCCATCCATCGATCCATCCATTCTGTTTGCTGCCCATCTTGCTTTAAAGTGACTCTGCACGGCTTACATCTCACCCAGTGGCTTCATGTAGATATTAAAATCAAGTGGGGAGAATACAGAGCCCTGCTGCATATAACAAAGGAGCGGCCATGGGCTGGACCTCTCACTCCCTATTAACATCGATTGAGACTGGCATTGGAGAAAGGAGCCAAACCAGCAGCCCAGCTCTGAACCCTATAACTGGCCCAAAAGGATACCATGGTAGATGGCACAGAATGCCACTGAGAGGTCAAGGAGAGCAAGGATGGTTGCACTATCCCCATCCTGCTCCTACCAGAGATCACTGATAAGTGCAACCAATGTTGTTTCTGTCCCATAATCGGGCCTGATTGGACGGGTGTAACTAATCCATTTCATCAGGACCTTATAAAGTAACACCTTTTCTAACACCTTTCTAGAAAGGTGATGGGAAAACTGGACATAAATTATCCAGGCATGTGGGATCAAGTGATAGCTTCTTTTGGAGGGAATAAACCAGGGTCTGATTTTATCAAAATAAGAGAAATTACTTTTTTCTTTTGAAATTGAGCAGAGTTTGGTTGCAATATACAGAGATATATTGAAATACAGTTCCTATATATTTGAAAGAAAATCCCCACTGAATATAGGCTTACAGGCTTAATTCCATTGTAATCCTGACTCTTGCCAGATTTGGATATAAACTTTGTAATCACTTCAATGAACTATAATATTTTTCATCATCATTTCTATTGATCATTTTAATTTGAAATCTCCAAAGAGCTACAGTACAGCTTTAAGGATATACAGTAATATTCTTAAAACTAACATATAGTTAGTATTTGTAGTAGATACATTCCCTTTTATTCTGAAAGTTCTCACTTCTTTTTTTGAAAGTTCTCATCTTTATAGAGGTATCTTTTTCTCATTTTTCCACTCATTTTTGACCCATGTACTTTATTTATTTTGTTCTGCAATTAGATCTTCATTCATTGTCTCTGTGTGAGTCTCAATGAACTTCTTTCAAATAATTACTTACTACTCAATCATACTGAACTCTGTCATTTCTTGCTTTGCCATAAATCCTTAAATAATCTAGTTCCGCTTTAGTCAAATTATTTCCACTTTTTTCCTGATATATTCATCCCTCAGTTCTGTATAACAATGTGGACAGAAGCTATATTCAATCATTTTTTGTAACAGACCAAATACTCCCCACTAGCACTC
>JANHJO010367281.1:0-11990 GCA_032468235.1 Pseudoxyrhopus heterurus
TGGTGGGATTCGAACTGCTAAATTGCAGGCAGCTGGGAGCTGAATACTTAATTACTTAAGTACAGCGTTACTTAACCCGCTGAGCCACCGAGCTTTTACTTCTCTGATGCTTCAGCAGTTCAAGTGAAAAACTGGAGATTTTCTAGGATGCAAATGGGAAACTAACATAATTTAAAACATGGGCTAGGGATGAGATGGGTGTCAAGGTTGGAGATAAAGTTAGGTTGCCAGGGGTTCAAGATGTTTCTACAAATTGCCAATGAGGAAAGGCTCTACACCTGACCACAGTAGATATTCCAGGTTTCTTGAACTCATTCAGAGAATTAGTATTATTTTGAAATTATTTTTTGGGATTGTCTATGGAATTCTCAATTGCTTTTCCAATTGGGATTCTCAATTGCTTTTCCAAAAACAATTGGTCTTTCTTGGGTTTTATTCTTTGAAAACATTTCACTTCTCATCCAAGAAGCTTCTTCAGTTCTGGAATTATTTCAAACATTCTTCTTAAAAAAATATCTACAAATAAGACATTCCATTTCCCCTTTCCTTCTTCTTCCCTTTATGAATATTGTTTGGACTGAGCTGTCAGGAAAAAGCAAATTATGCAGCCAAATAAGTAAACATAAAATATGAAATGAAATGTTGGAGACAAGATAAGTCATTGAAGATTAAGCAGAGCATGGTGTTCTATTAAAGGGTACAGTAAGTGCATTTATTCTTGGACAAGTCATCTATTTATAGAAGGACCATCTTGCTGAAGCTCCTCTCTCCAGTATAGGTCAATTGTGAACATAGCACAGGATTTCCACAAACACATTTTGCTAGATTCAGCACTCAGAGGTCTGATTCATGACAGGAATGAACTCCAGGACTTCATATTTTTTGTATACATTTGATACCAATATATCTGTCCAAGCATAGTTGTGACTATACAGTGCTGAGCACAAATCAAGTAGCTAGACCATGGCCCTCACTAGGAGTATTTAAATTTTAAAAAGTTGAGAATCACATATACCTTATAACAAATGTCTCCAAAGAAACCAGGTTCGCATTCAGAACAGATCCGGCACCAGCAAAAATCCACTGCTTCAGCACTTTTAAATGAAGGATGCATCTTGCTAAAGTATGTAGTGCTTCTGCTTCAAAATCAATGATGTCTAGATCAGTGTTTCTCAATCTTGGCAATTTTTAAGATGTGTGGACTTCAACTCACAGAATTCCTCAGTATCACACTGACTGGGAAATTCTGGGAGTTGAAGTCCACACTTCTTAAAATTCCTAAGGTTGATGGTCTAGAGATGCAAGTAAATAGTTGGTGGATGCCAAGAATATTTTTTCAATACACACCAAATGGTGCTGAAATGCTGTATGGTTGGTTCACAAGTTCTGTCACTTCCATTCATCCAATGAAGAACAACTAGGTACCACACCATAAATTCCTCCAGGTTATCAATGATCCTGTTTCCTTATGCTATTTTAAATTATGATATACCACTATTTTCTTCATTATATCCTTTCCATCCTTAAAGGGCTTTTTCTTTCAAATTGTAGTTTTCTATCTTACATATAGGCAGCTGTGCATATAGAAGTGAAATATTTTTCACATGTTGCCCTTGTTGTTTGTCCCTAGGACAAAAATGCAGTTATGATTTCTCCGTAACAGCTCAACATAAATTAAGTTTTCAGATACAAAATGTTCTTGTAGTTACCAAATATCCTGATGCTCAAAGGCTACTAATTATCCTATGGAGTACACATCATGTGGAAACTGAAAAAATAAAATATTTCCCAGAGTATCTTAATTCCAAGCACAATTTAGGACTAGCTGTAGATGATAAAGTTCTCAAACATTGGTTTTTTTTTTTTTTACTAGATGACTGGTTAAAGGTTAAAACTCATATACTCTTAACTGAGGTTAATCTCAATATTTCCGGATATCTGTGGCTTTAAATAATTGTTTTTAAGGTATGGGCTTATCAAATTCTGCAAGTTAACGATGAACAGGGCTATTGCTACTAAATAGTTTGATTTTCAAAGGCAAATATTGAATATTGTTTGGAATACAAAAAGCCAAACTTTAGATTATGAAGAACATTGCCAAGGTTGAGAAATTTCACTTGATATTGTGAACATATTGAAACGACGTGTCTATGGAGATTCTCAATCATCCTGGTCGTGGTTGTCCCAAAGGTGCTTTTTCAAGAGGAAACTGGACTTTCTGGTTTTTCTCTGAAGACGTTTCACTTCTCAGCCAAGAAGCTTCTTTGAAAAAGCACCTTTGGGACAATATTGAAACTATACCTTTTGAAGGATATCTTTTGCCAATGAAACAATACGTGCTTCCCACATTCCATCTGTCTCATTGACAGAGTTTCGGAGAAGAGGAGTTTGAATATAACCATCCCAGAATTGAGGAGGATCTTTCTCTCCACTCAGTAACCCTGAGGGCTTACTCAGAGAGGCATCAGATTACTCCCACATGTTGTAAACAACTTATTGACTCTCTTAATCGAATTGTGCAAGAGTCAGTATTTAACCACCCTGTCTTCTCTGAAGACCAAAGACATCAATGAAGTAAGAGCAGCCAAGAATGTTAACACTTACTGCAACCTCTGTAACCTGGATATTTGACTATCTGCATAAAACCTTTTAAGAAATTTTGAGGTCATCCTCAGAGAAACTTTATATTGCTTTATGCTTTTTGGAACAATTCAGAGCACATATTTTGCTATCAAAGGGGAAAAAACCCAACCCATTCCAAAGATATTTGTTTATACCTTTTTTTGGTGTCCTAGCCAAACAAATTTAGTTTAAGAATGCTGTAATAAATCGTCGAATGTGCCACAATGTGTTGATGTTAATTATAACTGATAGATTAAAAAAAAGGAGGGGGGGTTGGCACTGAAACAAATATGTTTATAAACATTTGAAATGTAAATAAATGCAGATCTCATTACATATAGTACACTACAACATTTATATTAGAACTCAGGCTTCATAGACTATGGGTACTCCTCAATTTATGATCACAATTGAGCTGCAGATTTCTGTTACTAAGTAAGATATTTGTTAAGTGACTTTTACCCCATTTTACAACCTTTCTTGTCACAGTCGTTAAGTGACTCACTGCAGTTGTTAAGTGAATCTCACTTCCTCATTGACTGTGCTTGTCAGAAGGCTGCAAAAGGGATCACATGACCTCGGGACACTTCAATTGTCATAAATATGCGTCAGTTGCTAAGCATCTGAATTTTGATCAGGTGACAATGGGGATACTGCAATGGTCCGAAGTTTGAAAAACGGCCATAACTCACTTTTTTCAGTGCCCTCTCAGTACCAACTTCGAACAGTCACTAAATGAACTGTTGTAAGTGGAGGACTATCTGTACCGGAAAGTTAATTTATATCTTGTTAACAAGGATTTTTTGGCTTTTACTTAGAATTGCACATTTGCAGGTCATAAAACGAGAGTTCCCAAAGGTGTTTAAATTGATGTCTGTGTGGAGTTATTCTTTTCTTCCTAGTGGGAAAAATTAAACCGATTACTTGATTACACTGCAATTCAACCCATGTCATAAAATTGGCTCCCAAAATGTTCAACCCAGTGCAGTGCCAGGATATTTTTTTTTTAATCTTTATGTACTACAGTATTTGCCATCAACTTTAGTGCAACATAACCCAGTCTTCCTCTGCACAATGCTTTCCAGATGTGGTCCAGCTTTTGCTTCCAGACCTGTCATGGTCTTCTTCTATGGTTTCAGAATTTCGTATGATTTCAGTGTTTATAATTTTGGGTTTTATCATCTTACTTTATTTTACCCAATGTGGGAACTTTCAACAGAAAGTAGACTACATATGTGCATTTGCGCACGCATAGATATGGAAGAAAATATTTCAGTGTGTTATATTACCTATAGCTGACTGAGAGTCATTACATGTAATTGCTATTTTTATTCCTTTTCAGTTTCTTTTCTAAGTCAACCTAAAATTACAGCAATTAACAGTTGCTTCTGTATCTTTCTTGTGTTTTATGAACACATAAATACCTTAGTAAAAAGAGGAAGGGGGCTGGTGAGCAGAATAAGGAAAAAGTTGAAATGTTCTTGCATTTTCCGTCAAGTGTGCAGTTCATCTCAAGAAAATGCCTGGCTTGGAAGAACAAGTTGCTATGTTCTTCAGCTATTTCTCACTGATATTTCCAGCATGGTCAGATAATACCAGATAATTAACAACGATCTAACTCACTTTAAAAATTAGAGTGCTCCAAATGCCTTAGAGAAACATTTTAGATCCTGGGACAGAACGGAACCACGAGATTTATTTCTTCTCAACTTAGATCTCTTCTGCAAATCCGGCTACTGTGGTTGAAAAAGAATGCAGAGCATATTGAACAACTGAAGTCCCTGTTCCTCAGGTACCTATTTAATTTCCTGACAAAATATTTTGACTTGCCTCCAGAAGTTGTGGGTGCTCCAACACTGGAGTTTTTAAAGAAGGGATTGGACAACCATTTGTCTGGAATGGCATAAGTCTCCTGCTTGAGCAGGAAGAAGATCTCCAAGGGCCCTTCCAACTCTATTCCCAGGGATAAGAAAGAGCTCTATTGCTTTACAACATTATCTTCTGAATGCTCATCATCTGAAAGTAATGAAAAGTACATTGACGTACTACAATTCATTCTTTCTCATCTCCTTTTATTCTTCTTCTGCACCGAGGATGCATATGTAACATTCCCTCCCTGAGATAACCATCCATGAAGTGGACTGCACCCAACAAACTTTACACTGAAAGAACTATATCTGTAAAAATATTGGGAAGAACCAGGAAGAATGTGTTTGCTTATGCTTTAAACTAAAACTGGAAGGGGAGGGTGACTGATTTTTAGGACATAATCCCAAGCATATACCCAAGACAACCAATCAAACAATCAGGTAAGGAGTGGTGGGAAGGAAAAGGAACTCAAAACAGGAGATGTGGGGAACAAATGCAGGGTCAGCCAAAAAGGATTCAAAGGTCTATACACTGATGCTCAAAGTATGAGAAACAAGCAGGGAGAACTTGGTCCTAATACATGAGGGCATGTATAATATAGTTGCCTAAACTTGGTGGAATTAAATTCATGACTGAAATGTACTGTTGAAAGGATATGAACTATTCAAAAGAAACGGATGTAACAAAAAAGGAAGTGGACTTGCATTATATGTAATAAATCACTACACCTCTACAGAAATGCATAAAACAAAGCCTTGAATGCATATGAGTTAATGTAAAAGGAAAAAAAGAATGACATTGCCATAGGTGTATACCACAGGCCACCCAACCAAGCAGAAGAAATAGATGAATTTTTTGTAGTCAGTTAGCTAAGGTGTGCAGGAAACACACCACAATAATAATGGGGAACTTTAACTATCTGGGCACTAACTGGGAGACAAACTCTGCAACGAGTGGGAGTGTGTTTCCTGCACACCTTAGCTGATTAGCAAAGAATTCGATTTACAACAGTTCATTTAGTGACCGTTCAAAGTTACAATATTGAAAAAAGTGATCTAAAGACCATTTTCACACTTATCACCATTGCAGCATCCCCATAGTCATGTGATTTACATTCAAATGCTTGACAATTGACTCAAATTAATGAAGGTCGCAGTGTCCCAGGGTCGTGTGTTCCACTTTTGCGACCTTCTGACAAGCAGTCAATGGGAAAGCCAGATTCACTTAACAACCGTATTACTAACTTAACAAGAACTGCGATTCACTTAACGAATATGGCAAGAAAAGTTATAAAATAGGGCAAAACTCATTTAATAAATTTCTCACTTAGCAACATAAAATTTGGGCTCAATTGTCGTAAGTCGAGGACTACCGTATTTCCTGTGCTTGATTGGGTGACCTGTAGTATGTACCTACTGAGAGCTAATCATACCAAACCGGATCCTGGCCAAGTAATCCGTCAGAAATATAATCCTTTCTTGCTAAATTCCCTTGCAGCCTCACATGACTGTGCAGGAAGTTGCTGGAAGTTCATGGTGTGCTTGACTGACTTTGTGCAAATAACTTAAAACAACTTGGGAGTTACCTCGTAGAGTACATCACTTCGGTTCATTCAAAGGATACTGAAAGAATTGAGAGGATCAAAGCAAGAGGCTCGAGTGAACTGGCTCCTGAGGTTTTTGTAATCAATAAAGCAGGATGGACTTGCAATTGGACTTATTCAATTGATAAGACTTTATTTAAAATGTTAATATAAAATTTAGGAAAGAATTTGATGTGATGTGCACAGCAAGAGAGAAAAGCCACTGAATTAAAGTGCAGAGTTTTTACATTTTAATGCTGACTGAGAGACAACCTAGTAAGCTCCCATATATCCATGTTTTCATGTAAAGTTTCCTTCAGGCTCTGTCAGTACCATGCTGGCGGTCAAGCTTCTTAAAAATAATAAGGATGGCAATGTTTTGTGGAGACTTAGTTTGGAGTGAACACTTTTCTTCTTTTAGAATCTTTTGCATCATAAAATTCTATTAAGCAATCTAGGAGCAAGGAAAAAGTTTAAAAAATAGATTTATTTATTACATACCGTACTTTTGGTTAGAAGCTTTTATACAATTCTCTGGTTATTTCTGATAATTTATCACAAATACTTTCCTCCAAGAACCATAACTTTTGGCCTGAAATTCTTTCTTTCATACATTAGAGACTGAATTTTTTTAATATTCATCTGCAAATAGCACCCATTTTACTACAGTGTATAATTTGGCCATGGTTATTTTTAGGGCTGTACAAAGCATTAAAAGAGGTGTTATACAAAGCAATTTAGCACCCATGAAGTACCTCTATCTGAAATATTCAAGCAGTCACATCACACGGAAGAAATAGTCAGCTGTCTCTGTGTAGGGACAGACAATTTTGTTAGCAATTCTAATGGAAGCGTTCTTGTCTTTTGAAACAACTGCATGAGTCTCATGAAAGATGTGGCTGCTTTGAACTTCAGCTTTGTTCATATTGATGTGCTTTGTGAAGGACTAATTCTGAATGCTTTGCATAGCTATATTTTTCTGAAGTAAGCAAATATAGGCAATTAAAACGGCTGAATGGATTCAAATGAAAATAACTGGGGCTTTAGCTAAGTTATAAATTCTCGGCACATTTATGTAATAAACCCACGTTTACGAGATAAGTCCCCACTGGGTGATTATACACAACATTCAAAGCCAGAATCAATCAAGTTACCTTACTCTAGTGAACCAATATGGAATGAATGTCCTTTATTCTCAGGCAAAGACAACTAGTCTACTTTTAATTAGTATAGCCACATCTATTACAAAATAGATGTGGCTATCCTGATTCAAATGGGACCAAGTACTTTGGCCTGAGAATAAAGGATATTCAATTCCATATTGATTCACAGTTACAGCCACAAGTATCACAAAATCAGTTTGAGTGATATTTCCCACTCTCACAGCCACTAATTTTCTTAATGCAAGTAATAAAAAAATCAAATGCTCCAGATACAGCACCAGGCCTTTTATCATTTACTTGTCCTTGACTTCAAAACATTTGTGAAGCCACCTTCTCATAAACATTTGTTCGTCTGGAATGTCTTTTAGCTCAATTCATTCAATATGGATATGCATTCTTGGGCACTCTTTACAAAGAAAGTCTACAATCCAGAACATTGAAAATACTTTAGTTATAATTAATTTCAGTTATTTGTAAAATTAAAGGCAAACTTATTTAACAATCTTTAAACACTGATCCAAATTTCAAGTCTGGATTTTTTTTTAGACTCTGATTTGAAACTGGTTTTATAAACCACATAAATCACAAGAGGCCGATCAAAAACAGGCACCCCCTGCACAGCTGGAGCAGCCTGGTGAGTGGAGAGAGCAGCAGAGCCCTTCTATGAAGCATCTTGTTAAGCAAGTGAGTAAATGTCTTGATTAGCAACAGTTGGATGCAGCCTGATTTAAGAGGCAGCCTTGAGTTATAGCTCTTTACTGGAAACAACTATTTGGCTCTTGTATGACAATTCATAGGAATTATGTCTGTGCTCTTCTGAACTGGCTCTTGGAATCTTGGACTGATTTTGGGCTATTCTGTGCACTCCCAATAAGAGTAAACTGTTCAGGCATGTGTCTGTCAGAGACTCTGTTTTGGTTTACATGCTTTGGCTGTTATCTCTTTGACCTTCATTAAATGAATTAGATGGGGCACGATGGCTCACTTGTCAGCTCTTGGTAATTTTCATTACCTTTCTTTTCAGCATATAACTGGCTATATGCAATTACTTTGGGCAGTTCTGGATTGTAAAATGCTCCTTCTAGATAAATCATAAAATATATCTGTGGAATTAAACATATATAGTACAGTTTCATTAAGTTAAACAATTCAGCCTTAAGACTGAGCCTCAATGAGGTTGCTTCAGTCAAAAAAGTCTCATTTTTCTTCCAGCCCTGCATCATAACACAATTACTTTGTGCTTCTATCAGTTCTCACAAATGTAATTTGTGAAAGAATATGGAGCTCAGCCAGAATTGCTGTACTAAAAGCAAAACTCTGTTTATTATATCGGGTCAATCATCCATCTCCTATAACATTTGCTAAACTAGTTGTATACTCTAGTTTAAACTAAATTTAGACTTTCTCTCTAAATAAATTTTGCTTAATTTAGGTTAAGAGGTATTAGCCTAATTTTTCTATACAAACACAGGTGTGCATCTGAATACCAGGACTTTTCCTGGAAAAATACAAATGTTTATCCTTCCACCAACCAAACCAAAAGAACTGCTTAAAATACCTGTCTGACTTCATGGAAGAATAGTATAAAGCAGCATTTGACTTTGAAAAGGGAATTGACTCCTGAAGTTTGCATTTGTGGAAGCTGATATCACAAATATAAGCACACACACACGTGGGGGAGAGGGGGGGAGAACATACACACTGTATAAAGAGGAAATAAAGAAGCTTACTAGAGTTTTTGCTTTCATCTGGGTTTTCATCTTGTTCCTCATTTTCTTTTCATTAAATCTGGCACTTCATTTCAAGTACACTTCACTGTGCTACCATATAACCAAACTGATTTATAACTCTTAATGATTAATAAAACAGAATAAAAAAAATGTAACAGCATTTTACCTGCTATAGGGTAAGCAGCTTTCTATGCTCTTAAATTTGGTTTTGCAACAATAGGAACATGAAGATTTTTCTTATTGAGCATACCATATTTAGCTACATACAATATTTTTTTAACAATGTTCTCTCACTAACAATGGAAATGCCAATGAATGTACTCTTATTCCTGCAGGCCACCATATTTCAAATCACGCTCTATGTTGTCCCATGGCAAAATTTATGAGGGTGAGATCAAGAAAGTTAAAGTCCTGTTGTATAAGCCCATTTAATAATAGGTGCAGTCCAAGTAAATAAAAAGTCTGCTGTCTTGTATACATTTATTATATACACTAAAACATTTTTGAATGCTCTCATAAAGAAATATTTCTCCAAGAAGAATAAAGAGAGAAGCTGATCAATTTTAGGAACACCAATTGTTTTCATTTAAAATATTGTATACAATATGGATTTCATGAATGCTGCTTTACATGAGAGATAATGCAAAAATTGGTATATTATGATACCAAGCGTTAACAAAATATTTTTATCACTAGGAGTAGTTGGGGTCAAAAAGACTTTATTTCTTATTTTGGATTTTGGATGTTTTGTTTTTTTATGACAGTCCCTCAGATGTTTTGTCCAGTATCATTCTATCATTATGTTGCTAAGGAGCCAAACATCTCATGCCAGCTTATTAGCATTGTAGAAAGCTTTTAGCGCAAAGCTTTAACCAACTTTTAACAGAAGGACTCCTTGGAAGCAGCTTTCTGAAGCGATATCTCCAAAATCTTCTCTGCTCATTCTGGCTTACAAAAAAAAAAAGGCAAAACTGGAACATTATTTTGTGTCAGCTAAACCTTTTTGAATGGTAGTTGGACTAAATTGCCTTCATTGTGGAAAGCATCTCATTTTGGCAGAGATTAGCTGCCCCATACAGGGGTACACTTATACATCAAATAACAAGAATAAGCAAAGCTGTATCCACTTGTCATAATAAAACTCTAAAACAAATGGAAACTGTGAACATCATGTCTTTTCCCCACCTCTTTTGCAAAAAACAAACAAGGCTGTCAATTATTATTTTTGATGAACCTTGTAAACTTGTCTCCTTCCAGCTATCAGTTAAACAACATTCAAAAGCAAGACTATTATTATTAGTCACTTTAATCTAATGTAAAGTTGTGTGCCTATTTCTGTATTTGTAAAATCAGGGAAATTTCACAGTTAGTCTTCAAGTCAGAGAATTCCTATCCATTCCCACCTTCAATTTTTCAGCCACGAAAGCATAAATATAATAATAAAAAACTCAAATGACTCAAACTGTTGCCACATTATTCAATCTGATTTTTGTGAGTGGAACTGGTAATCTGAAACACTGCATAATTCTTTTAAAAGAAAAAGAGGCATCAGAAAGGAACACATTTCTTTTAAAGAGATTACAAGCGGTCCTCAATTTATGATGTGTAACGATTCAAAGTAACAGTGGCCTCTGAAAAAAGAGACTTATGACAACCATCACACTGCCGTCTCATATCATGTGATTGAAGTTTGGGAGCTTGGCACCTGCTAGCACTTATGACTGGCTGCAGCATTTTATGGTCAACTGATTGCAATTTTTTTTTTGGTCTGGAACAGTAATTTTCCAATCACGTCTATTGTTTCCCATAAGCTCTATGTTTTCTTTAGAGCATGTATTTATTTTTTAATAAAAAAACCAACCTATATTTGATACAGATAGACCATCACTTCATCCACTGTACCCTGTATGCATGAATTTTTTGGAAGCCATATGAAACTGTCAAAGAATATTTTTTTAAGATCTGTTACTAATTTTTAAACATTACTTATTCCTCCGCCAATGATTTAAGGACCTGTTTTGTGGATCAAAACCAAAACTTCAGATGTGTTTACTAGAGTGCTTTCCTTGAACTAACGTTCTGTTTTTGCATATTCAGAACATACACACATTCCACAACAGGATGTTTATTGGAGGTAGGAAATATACATTCCATCACAATTCTGTAATCAACTGTCACAGGGAAATTTTACTTGAGTGCGAGTGACATCACTACTCCAGCATCAACAGGAAGAAGAGGAAGTGTTTTCGTGTTTATGCAGATCTGGCACAGGGTTTGGGCATAAAAATGAGAGTAAAATATACATATCACTTGGCATTGTAGATTTCTCATAAACCAGTATGGTATTATTTCTCAAATTCCAGCAAGCACTATTTCCAGCATTGAGTTATTAATGCGGTCACTGAGTTATTCCATTTGTTCTCCAAACAGCATAAAAACATCCTTTTTTCAAATCTGCACAACATAGCTTTAAAGAAGAAAAAATAGTTTTGTGTCATCATGTATATTAATGAATTGTTTAGAAGATTAATATTCAGAAAAATTAAATTAATTAGATAAGGAAAAAATACTGTACCATCGAATTCTTTTGTAGCTACAGATATGAGAGAACAGAAGAAAAAGAATAATCCAGATAAAATCATGCATAAAATCAACACTTCCATGTATTTTATAGTATACATGACTTCTACCATTTTGAGGCATGTAGGATATAAAGCTGGTGACAATCAGCAGCAACAGGACTATCACCTGCCAGTCCAGGTAGGAAAGTTGGATGATATAGAGCTTTTGATGTGATCAAACAATGTTTCATGTTCTCTACGGTACCAGTTTCCCCTTCTGGAAAAAAGACAAAAAATCTTCCATGCAGCAGCTAATTCTATTGAAGCTGCACAGGCAAGGAGAAAGAAACTGATTTCACTTATTGGCCAAATGGATGCAGTTAAAAACTACAGTATTTTGAAAATGAATGCCAGAGGATAGTTATTATTTTTAAAAAAATATTTGTTTTTTATTTTATTCCTA
>JANHJO010367526.1:0-11950 GCA_032468235.1 Pseudoxyrhopus heterurus
TATAATTCTTGTTCATGTTCTATGTTTTTCCACTTTTATATGACTATGTATGTTTTTGACAAATAAATAAAATAAAATAAAATAAAAAATTTGTGCCAGGGATTTGTGTCATGAGGTCAATGGCTAATTGGGAACATCTTGGGGGATAGGGTTAAAAAAAGCCAAACTGTCAACTGTGACTACAGGATCAAAGCTCTGTCACCGTCTAACATGCAACATGATACTTTTGACCCCCTTCCCACCTCCACCACAGATGCCCATTTGGCTAACTTAAAGGTTGGCACTTGTTGACTTTGGTCTCTGCCCTGGTTAGACCTTAAAAAAACCCTGCCATGGCTGTTCTTTGTGACAATTCAGCTTTCTTTACAAAACTTTGAAGACAAGTGAAAAAAAATAATTACATAAAGATAGGATGACAGCTGGCGAAGCTGTTTTGATAACTGCACTTCTCAGTTCAAACTTTGTCTCCTCAGCCACTGAGAATGGCACACAGATACTAGCTGTCCTTACTAAAGCCTATAAACAGCCTCAGTTCATCCTGTTTCTACCTATCCTCATTCTTTTTCTTCCACAGCAAGCATGCATTTGGTATGGAGGAAGCTGGATACGTGTTTGTACAATTCCATTACAAATTGCAACTTTTTTCTACATTCAAGCATTGGGCATCTCTTTAATATGCACACATTGTATGTGAAGGTAGAGAGCATAAGAACAAAATGGTTCACAGTCTATCAGCAAGTTTGCCTCCCTTGAGGATTCAATAGCCTGACTATTATTTCCTGATATTGTGCTTACGTCTTTGGTTTTAGAAATGTTTTTTGTTTTTTCTCACTTCCTTTATTGAAAGAACGACAGACACTTGGGGAAGCAGTTTGCTGATTTTCTCTCATCTGCAAGAGAACATTTAGCTAATGGGCTTTTCATTTATAGCTCTTTTTCTGAGACCAGCTTTATCTTTTCCTAAACCTTCTAAGCAAAATTCCTCCTAGAAAGCACTTTCAGCTTCCCTGTGGCATTAAGAAAGTCCAGTTGAATTGAATACCTAAAACAAGTCTCATACAGACCCAGATTACTAAAGTTTCTAAATTCATACTAAGTGCAATATCAGATTCTCCAGCATTCCTATCTGCCGTATGCATACAGCACAGTCCTATGATATACATCGTTTCTCAACTTTGGGAACTTTAAGATGTCTGGACTTCAACTCCCAGAATTCCCCACCATAGACTGGCTAGGGAATAATGGGAGTTGAAATACACACATCTTAAAGTTCTCAAGGTTGAGAAGCACTAGACACACAAATATTTTTTCCCCACAACCTGCTGCCTTCTCTGAGAATTTTTGAAAGCATGGCCTGCTTTTCTACTAATATATCTGGAGAATACTAGTGGGAAAAAGACTACTGTTAACTAATCACAGGAAGCTGCACTTCTCAATTCAAAGCTTGTCCCATCAGCCACTGTGAAAGACACATAGATACTGTAATAGATTAAACAACCTAGATTATCTCTTCAGTGAGGAATGACTTCAACATCTGGGTCTGTCTATCTTAAAAAGAACAGGATAATGGACAATGGTGGGATTCAATTTTTTTTACTACCGATTCTGTGGGCATGGCTTTGTGGGCGTCGCTATGCAGTCAGCCAATCAGAAGTGGTATTTGCCATGGTCAGCCAATCAGAGGTGGTATTTGCCGGTTCTCCGAATTATCGCTACCGGTTCTCCGGAACCTGTCAGAACCGGCTGAATGGCACCTCTGGCTTAATGGTGCTTGTCCTGCGTTTATATTTCGATTTTAAAGAAGAATTTCCGTCCTGGGTAGAGAATGCTAATAAACTGGGTTTAAATGACTTTCTGGCCAGGGAAAATGACTCCGAATGTGGAAAAGAGCCAAGGAGGGTGGGACTAAACACCTTAATTTCACTCCTCAAAATGACGAGTGGGTCACATGGGCGAAATAAATTAAAAATGCACAAGGAGGAAGGACTTGAATGGGGAAGAGGTTTCTTCACCCCTGAGTCTTGTCCCTGGGAAAACGAAGCCTTAGAGTCACCTCTGCTGACAGCTATGGACATGGCTGGAAAGTTCTTGAGATGTTTAGGAGGCTGTCATCTCTACCTGTGGAGCAAATAGTGTGAACTCCAACTCCTTCCTATGGGAATGAGAGATGGAATTGAGATTGAGGGGACAACCATTTGTCGGGAATGGTCTAGGGTCTCCTGCTTGAGCAAGGGGTTGGACTAGAAGACCTGCAAGGCCCCTTCCAACTCTGTTTTTTTTATAATCCCAGATCAATTAATGCTTCCAGAAGTTGTGCGGTCTTCAAGAAAGTCTTCAAGAAGAGATTGGACAGCCACTTGTCTGAAATGGTCTGGGATCATCTGCTTCGGAGACCTTCTGTGCTTGGCTTACTTCCGTCACATCTCAAACCACAGCCCAGAGCAACTATATCCCTTCAATTATAAGTTACATTCAATTAGGTGGATTTGTCTTGGACGTATTCTCTTCAGTCCAGCCCTCTCTCCCTCCGTCTTCACTACCCCCAGGTGGGAGAACGTTTTGAAGTCTTTGAACCCAACTCCCTGGGTTTAACCCCCCCTTGATGCAATCGCCCCTTCACAAGAATGTGACATTCTTTGCAATTAAGGGAATAATAATTCCCGACGCTTTTTTCTTCTGAACAAAAGGCAGCTCCTTCAAAAGGACGGGAGAAATCTCTGTGTCTCTTCCTCTTTTGTGAAACCGGTCTGAAATAGAAGACCCAGAACCCTCTGGGGCCAGCCGGGGCTCTGTTCACCCCATGGAGTGGTAGGAACAATTGTTCCTTTAGGGGAAAAAAAAAAGAGGATTTTAATTCCAAAGTCGAGCTGAATAATGGTTCTAATTAAGCACCTCTTGCTTTTCGGGAAGATCTATCGTCTCCCGCCCACCCCGTTTCTGTCAGAGCAGAGCTGCCTATTCTCTTCGGATCTTGTTGACAAATTCGGGTTCAGCCGAGGTGGCTCCGTTCTTTATCGAGTGACAGTTATTCTCTAGCGAGGCTCGGGAGTGGCCTTCGAGGTTTCTGTCTCGCCTCCAAAGAACATCTACGGAAGGAAATTGTCAAACGTGCCGAAGGGAGCGAAGGGAGAGGCGAGAGGTCCTCGCTTGTGAGGGATGCGTTGCTGGAAGAAGTTAGAAGGACAAGAAGCCACGGATGGAAACGAATCGAGGAGAGAAGCAACCTGGAACTAAGGAGACACTTCCTAACGGTGAGGACAACTGGAACCGGTTGGCTTCAGAGGTTGTGCGGGCTCCATCCCTGGAGGTCTTCAAGAAAAGATTGGAGAACCATCTGCCTGGGATGGAATAAGTACTCCTGCCTTGGGTAGGGGGTTGGACTAGGAGACCTTTAAGGCCCCTTCCAGCCCTACCATTCTATGTTCTATAGATCCGCTTGCTTCTGGGGGTTGTGGCTGCTCTATTACTGGAGGTCTTCAAGAAAATATTGGACAACCATGTGTTCAGAATGGTTTAGGGTCTCCTGTTCAAGCAGAAGGTTGGACTAGAAGACCTCCAAGGTCCCTTCCAGCTCTATTCTGATTGACTGAAATGGTCTAGGGTCTCCTTCTTGAGCAGGGGGTTGGACTAGAAGACCTCCAAGGTCCCTTCCAACTCTATTCTGATTGACTGAAATGGTCTAGGGTCTCCTTCTTGAGCAGGGGCTTGGACTAGAAGACCTCCAAGGTCCCTTCCAACTCTATTCTGATTGATTGAAATGGTCTAGGGTCTCGTGCCTGAGCAGGGGGTTGGACTAGAAGACCTCCAAGATCCCTTCCAGCCCTACCATTCTACGTTCTAGGCTCATCCCAAGCCACAGCTCCTCACCCTGCTCTGCCACCTTGTCGTATTTACTCCTAAAGTTTAAATCCATCTTTGGGCCAGGAAACCGCTAAATTGCATTTAATGCTGATTTGTCCTGGGAAATTAAGAGCAGCAAAAACCGCCAGATAAACGCCAGGATTCTCCAGAAGAATCGAGAGCTTTTTAACTTGGCAAAGCTCCTCCGAACACACACACACACACACACACACGAGCCCATTGTGTGTCCCCACAGCCCTCCTCCAGCTGGCCCAGTTTTAATACCGAATTTGCAATTGCAGATTGGAAGGCAATTAAAGAGCATTAGTGTAAACATGACCCCCTCTTTTTTTTTTGCCAGGAGGAAAATCCAGGGATGGCTTGATAACACCGAAATTATTTTCTTCTCCTTCCTTCTCGCAGAAACGTTTAAAATGTTAAAAGAGTAAATGTGGGAAAAGCTGAACACGTCACACCTTTGCGAATTTTGCATCTTCCCAATTCTGGGGTAACGTAGAAAACCACTTTGCTGTCCAGGAGTCAGGTGGGAATCTGTTCTGGTGGGCTGGATGCTGTCTTGGGGAGGGGGCTGCTCTCATACCCGCCCCCTGCCAGCTGAGATACAATACAGGAAGTCCTCGATTTACAAACATTTGTTTAGTGGCCGTTTGAAGTTTTTTTTATACGACCATTGCAACATCTCGATGATCAGAGGCTTGGCAACTGGCATGGACTTACAACGGTTGCTGTGTCCCCGGGGTCACGTGATCCCCTTTTGCGACCGCCTGACAAGCAAAGTCAACGGGGAAGACAGATTCGCTTAACAGCCATGTGACTGGCTTAACAACGGCAGTGATTCACTTAACAGCTGTGGCAGGAACGGTCGTAAAAATGGGTGAAACTCACTTAACAACAGAAGCAACAGAAATTTTGGATCCAATTGTGGTCATAAATTGAGGACTGCCAGCTAGAAGTGGGTCTTTTTAGTTCCCAACCATGCCAGGCACCATGGGAGTTGCCTTTGGAACCTCAGAGAAAAGAACGTTAATTTTACCAAGTTTCTTAGACTCTGTCCGTGCTGCTGTGATTCTTCGCTTTTATGTGGCTATTTTTATTTATGTCCTCTTCACCAAGCAAACATTTATCTTGATGCTGTTTCTGCGTGGTTCTTTTTATATAAATATATATTAGATTCCGTAAAATGTCTGTGTGTCTTTTTATTGCCTTAAGCAACTCTTTTTCATACATATAATTGTACCCTTTAAATGTTGGATTTTTTTGACGTTTCTTTTAGGAGCAACGGGACAGAAATATTTGGAACCAGGAAGAAGTAAAATCTGGAGGAAAAATAGAACATGGAGGAAAGGGTTGGTGGGGACCTTGGAGGTCTTCTAGTCCAACTCACTTCCAAGCAGGACACTTTATCCCACTCCAGACAAAACGGCTGTCTAACCTCTTCTTAAAAACTTCCAGTGATGGAGTATCCACAACTTCAGGAAGGAAGCTGTTCCACTGGTTAATTGATCTGGGATTGTAGAGTAACAGGATAACAGAGTTGGAAGGGACCTCGGAGGTCCTCTAGTCCAACCCCTTGCTCAAGAGGAAAGCTTATTCCATCCCAGTGAAATGGTCGTCCAATCTATTTTTGAAAAGCTCCAGTGATGGACCACAACTTCTGTTCCACTGAGGAATTGTCCTCACTGTCAGGAAATTCCTCCTTAATTCCTGGTTGCTTCTCTCCTTGATGGGTTTCCATCCGTTGCTTCTTGTCCTGCCTTCTGGTGCTTTGGAGAATAAGTTGACCCTCTTCTTCTTTGGGGCAGCCTCTCAAGTACTGGAAGGTCGCTATCCTGTCACCCCTGGTCTTTCTCTTCATTAGACAAGACATTTTTTTGTGTGCACTACCTTAATTTGGTGAAGCCTTCCAGAAACGGAGCAGATCTTACATGCGTACCAAACGTATTTTATCCTCTTTCCTCTAAAAAAGGTCACAAAAGTTCCCACAAATTTTTATCCTCACAACTTCTCTGCAAGATAAATTAGGATTTGTAACTTCACTGGAATTTAAGACTGCCGAATCCAGACATAAGAGAAGATTGGAGGCACTCAGTGAAACGTGCCCGGTAGGGTTCAAATCATGGTCAGTTGGTTTTTAATTCCGACTAGACAACCCGTGACCTCCTGGGTCATCATTTTAGAGCTATTTCCTCACCAGATTCCTTAATGTCTTCAACAAGGACAGAGCTTCTAATGTACTGGGGGGGAAAATACTCTTAGAATGAAAAGATATGCAGAGAGGCCTCTGCCTTGAAAGAAATGCATATTGAACTGTATAACACAGTCAAACATTACAAGTTGACCACAGGAAATGACATTATGACATTTTGCATCGTGTCATAAAAAGCTTTAAGGTCATATTTAATTCGTGTTTTATGAAACTTTGGTCAAATTTCAATTCCACAGGAGACGTAGGTTCTGGAGCCCAATTGAGATTGGTTGGTTCAAAAAAGGTTGCCTTGCAATGCACGTTTCACCCAGTTAAAGGTTGGAAGACACAAGAGTTTTTGTAATATACAGAGAGATTGTGAGATATCTCAGCCTCAGCCCTGGACCGACTCATCTACAGGTGGAATCCATTTTATCCCCACAAGCCATTTTCCTCCTCTTCTTTAGCCAGAGACTCAGGAAAGAGTGCAGAGAAGAGCAACCAAGATGATTAGGGGACTGAAGGCTAAAACATATGACGAACGGTTGCAAGAATTGGGCATGGATAATTTCATGAAAAGAAGGACATCATAGCATCTTCCAGTAACTTCAGCCTTGGAAAGAGAACCTCCTAAGAGCCACCAAAAACGAAGCCGAGGTTCTCCACGTGGCTTTGCAAGCTGGGACTTGCCTGAGCTCTCGCCAGCCAAGAGTTTAATTAAAGTCCACATTATTCTCCGTTTCGTTTTGGTCACCGCGTACCGAGAGCCAAGGAGAGAGAAAGAGAGAGAGAGAGAGAGAGATTCATCTGGTGCTGGGGGCGAGGCTGGGCAGTTGTCCAGGGATCCTTGCCTTGTGGAGTATCTGCCCTTTCCCCCAAATAAATACATCTGCAGGAGGTAGAGGAATATTTTTAGAACGGACAGGCGCAGGGGAGGCCAGCAAGTCCCCATCTGCCGCTTTTGATTCGAGCAGAACCGAGCCAAGTGTTAAATGTCCTCCGTTTAGCAAGCTGGCCATCTCGCTCGGTCCCCGGTTCCCACGTTGCTGTGTTAGGAAGTCCATGGAGAATCTGTTCCTGAGCCCAGCTGTTGGCGGCACGCAGGGGAGAGAATGGGGGACCCCAGCCGCCCACCCTTCAGGGCTTTCAGACTAAGCTACAGAGGGAAGAAGAGGAGAAGACCACCAGGGCTGGGAACATGGACTTTGAAGGACACTTCTGCGTCTTTGACGGAAAATGAGCTGTGGTCTAAACGACCATGCCATGGGGTATTAGAATCCTAGGGTTGGAAGGGATGGGAGTGGTGGCCTAGAGGTGGAGCTCTTGCCTCACAATCAGGAGGCTGTGAGTTCGATCCTAGGTATTTCTCTCTCTCTGGGCACAATGAGAATAGATCTGCTGGAAAAAAACCTCCACATTGGCAACAGGAAAGGCATCTGGCCAGTAAAACACTCAGCTGCATTCAGTTACCCAGACTCCACCCCGCAAGGGGATTATGGGATCGTTAAATGATGATGACAGGACTGGAAGGGATCTTGGTCTTCTACTCCAACCCTCTGCCCAAGACAGGAAAACTTGTACTATTCCAGACAAATGGATACCCAATCTTTTCTTGAAGACCTTCAACAATGGAGCACCCAAAACTTTTCCAGGGAAGCCGTTCCACTGATTAATTGTTCTCACCATCAGGGAATTTCTCTTTGGTTCCATCAAAAACTCCAATTTGGTCACCACTCTTAGAGGCCCAGGAAACCACATCTCTGCCTGTCAATCAAACATCTGGAAGACACTGCCCGATTCAGCTGTAAATGAACCCCTATGATTGAGAAGTTGGGGTGAATTTATCCTGGGAAAGAAGATCTGGGAGGGCACCCACAAAACCTTTGAAGAACATCAGAGAGATTGTCCTTCCTCGTCCTTGAGCGGAGAGCTTGGTTAAAAAAAAATGGCTTAATGGGGAACTCAAATTGAATGTTAGAACATCTGTAACAAGGGAACTAATGATGGAGAAAAGTCACGGAAGGTGATCGAAGAGAAGTTGGAGAAACGTCTATCAGGGTGGCTTTGATATGGATTCTTGCACTGAGCAGGGGTTGGACTAGATGGTCTCACAGGCACCTTCCGAATCTAAGATTCTGTTCAGAAATAAGCCACAGGATCCTTGTGGTTGTCGTGTGAAGAAACGGCTTAGGTGGACAATCTGTTTGGTGACAGATTGAGAAGACACTTTGAGAAGACACTCCTGAACTTTTTACCTTCACCACTTGACATGTATGTAGGTTGTGTGTGTCTGTCTGCCTTCCTTTTGTGATCTTTCTTGCAGGAGGAAGAAGAGGCAACATTTCATAAATCCTTTTATAAATAAATAAATAAGCAACAGAGAACTGGGCGGCTGCCAGGAATAGGTTTTATATTACCGTATGTTAATAGTTCGGAATATCAATTCCTTTAAATTCTATTAAAAGGAGATTACTTGATTTGCCTCTCCCCACGGACAGTTATTTGTGTAATTGGTAGTGCATAAAACCCAGATTTCATTACAAAGGAAAACATCAATTTTCCTTGCAAAATTCTATGTGTGTCAGCTTTCCTCTTCCTCCCCCAAGAAATGTTTTTCTCTGCAGGGTTCTCCCCCCCAAAAAAACTGTGCCCTCGTAATTCCACTTAAATACAGGGGAACACAGTGAGATGGGCGGCAAGCGAATGTAATAAAATAAATTAAATTAAATTAAAAATGGGTTGAGGACCAAAAGGGAAGAAAGAGGGATACAGAAACCAGAACAGGGAGGAAATGGGTTTAGAACAGGCCCTGAAAAAAACAATAATAATCCTACATTTTTCCTTCCAAACTTCATTTTATTTGAGGAAGGAGAATTTAGTTTTGCAATTTTGGAGTCTTCTTAGAGAAACAGGAAGAAAAAGACCTTCAATTCCAACAAGGGAAACTCAGAAACACCTTGAAGAGAAATTCAAGCTCCCCAAAATAAATTAAACTGAGATTATCGACTGCAGTTGGCAGCCCCAGATAAGAAAGTTAAGTGTGGAATCATAAAATCATGGAATCGTACAATTGTAGAATCATATGCTCATAAAATCATAAAATAGTAAAGTTGTAGTATCATAGAATCACGGTTAGAATCATAGAATCATAAAATTATAAAACTAGAATTGTAGAATTGTAGAATCATACAATCTTGAAATCAGAGAACCATATAGAATCGTAGAATTGTAAAATCAAAGATGGAATCATAAAATCAGAATCATAAAATCCTAGAATCGTAAATTCCTAGAATCATAAAACCATAAGAATTGTAGAATCACAGAACTGTACAATCGTACAATTGGAAGGGACCTTGGAGGTCTTCTAGTCCACCCCGCTGTCCAAGCCAGGAGGCCTCATATCATCTCAGATAATCATCTCAGCTTGTCCCATCAACACCAAGCCATCAGTCATGAGTCGAGGCCTGCCTGTATCGTCCAGGTTTATACCCTTCTCAAACCACAACTTGTGTGAATCCAGACAAGGAGACTACAGCCAACCAACCCCAGCTAAACCACGCACGGTAGAACAACATTGTAAGCGCAACCGCAATGTGTGCGGTGTGCCTAGGCTAAGACACAAGAACAGCAGCCAACTCCAACGAAAAGCAGGGAAGGAAAGTTTCATCTGAGCTTTCAAAATTCCTCAGCCGAAGAGCACAAAGTTGGAACGATTGAAAGGCAAATAAGGAGCCTTGTTTTCGGCTGCCTCTCAAGACGCCTGTCAAGGTTTGCCTGTAGCGCTTGTCAGTCTTATTACCTCTGACTCTCATCACCTTTTCTTTAACGAGCATGATTTGAATTCAGGGCACCGGCTGGGGGGAATTCAAACGATTGGCCTCAATTGGGAGGATGATTAGATCCCCTTGGCAGACCTGGCCTTGTAGGGCTGAAAAGTTAAATAAAACTGCTCCGGAAGAAGAATCCTTCGGAAGAGATCAGAGGTAAACACAAATGCCCCCGTGGCTCATCCAAAGGTGGTCGTTAAGATTTATTTCAGATGCCGCAATAAAATTACAGATACTCCTCGACTTACAACCACAACTGAGCCCAAAATTTCCATTGCTATGTGAGATAGTTATTCGGTGAGTGATGACCCATTTTACGACCTTTCTCACCACGGTTGTTAAGTGAACCACTGCAGTTGTTAAGTGAATCCGGCTCCCCCGTTGACTTTGCTGGTCAGACGGTCACAAAAGGGGATCATGTGATCGCAGGACACTGCGGCCGTCATAACTATGAGACGACTGCCAAGTGTCTCGAATTTTGATCCCCAGGGATGCTGCCACCGTCTTAGGTGTGAAAAACGATCACAAACGCTTTTTTCGGTGTTGTTGCAACATAGAACAGTCACTAAATGAGTTGTCGTAAGTCACACCATCTGCTCTTTCCTTTTCAGTCTGAAAATTGTATGGTTGGCTTCCTCAATCCACGTCAGATTGAGGCATATAGATGGCCCCACCGAGTCTATTTTTTCGTGCGGTGTGCGGTGTGTGTGTTTATTTAAAACGTTATCCATCCTGCTTTCTGTTACAAAAGCTGTTGGCTTTCCAAGGAAGAACGTTTAAAAGAAGGGAAATTGAGCATGACTGGAGATGAATTCGGTGTTTCGCCGAGCAGCACCTGGGCCCATCGGTAAAACACCAAACGCAAAACCAGGAAATTGCTCAAATTCAGGAATAGTAGGAAGAGGTATTAAGCAAAAATTCTGGAGCAGTCGAATTGCAGGAAAAGAATGTCTCCCAACCACACTTTCCTGCTCAGCATTAATTTGAGGGATAAAACAACTGGTTTACACTCCAGTAATTCTGCGTTTTGCACTCCAAAATAGTAAGGGATGACACACCACAGCAGTCTGACAATCATTTTCTTCCCTTATTAATTTTCTCCGGTTCTCCCTGCCCGGATGCGGCTTAATGCCAGTTCATCCCTGTGTCAAACTACCCAGTATCAAAGGCCTAAAATTGGCTTTTTTTCTCCCCAAACGTCCATCATTCTGGAGAGGGAAGACGGTGGAGGTGGGGCTATGAAAGAGAATTGATCTTGGCTGAATGTAAAAGGTTGTTTTCTTTAAAGAAAAAAAGGAAGAATTTTCTTTTTCATTTCCTTTCCTTGTCCATGACCACATCTGAGAGGAATGATCGGAAGGAATGGCAGGGAATTTGATCGCTTTCTCCTGTCTGTCAAAGCGATAATACCCACCAAGAAAACATTTCTTTCTTTTAGCTAAACCACCTTTTGATCAATCTCCATCTTCTCATTAGTGGGAGACTAATATTCCATTGAAAGTTCCTAAGGCTTAGCAGTTGTGAAGACTTGTGGACTTCAACACCCAGAATACCATTCTTTTTGATGTGTATCCTCATTGTATGCTAGCTTACTCTCTTGTGGTCCCTTCCTCTACAATCTCTCCGCTGTAGGGAATGGGAGAAAAAAAATGGCCATGGCTAGCAGGGGGATTCTGGGAGTTGAAGTCCACAAGTCATAAAGTTGTCAAGTTTGGAGACCCCAACCTTAGAGGAAGACTTCTTGTCCAAGCTCAACAATTGCGCATTTCAGGGAGTTGGAAATCAACGCTTGGGCTGAAGGATGGTGTCAATAATCCTCAGGTAGCTGCTTACCTGGAAAGGTCTAATCCTCACTTTGAGTAGAGATAGTCCTTGACGTATAGCCACAATTAGGACCAGAGTCTCTCTAAGCGAGGTGGTTGTCATGAGTTGTGATCAATTTTAGGATGTTTTTGTTGTGGTCATTAAGTGAATCACACAGTTGTTTCCCCCACTGACTTGAGGAGGAGGAGGAGGAGGAGAAGGAGAAGGAGAAGGAGAAGGAGAAGGAGAAGGAGAAGGAGAAGGAGAAGGAGAA
>JANHJO010367633.1:0-11929 GCA_032468235.1 Pseudoxyrhopus heterurus
GAAGAACAGCTGCAGGATTTGAGTTTGGCTAGTCTAGAGAAAAAAAGGACTAGGGGGGACATGATAGCAGTATTCCAATGGTTGAGAGGCTGCTAAAAGAGGAAGGGGTCAATTTATTTCCCAAAGCACCAAAAGGCAGGACAAGAAAAAATAGATGGAAACTATCAAGGACAGAAGCAACCTGGAATTCAGGAGAAACTTCCTAACAGTGAGGACAATTAACCAGTGGAACAGACGTTGCCTTCAGAAATAGTGGGTGCTCCATCACTGGAGGTTTTTAAGAATAGACTAGACAGCCACTTGTCTGAAATAGTATAGGTTCTCTTGCCTCAGCAGGGGGCTGGACCTCCAAGGCTCCTTCCTGTCCTGTCCTGTCCTATTCTAATTCTAATTCTAATTCTAATTCTATTCATAACAAAATATTTACCCACATCTGTAAAAAAGGAATTCTCTCTGGTTTTCCCAGGCCTTGGGGAACTGGGTGATGTCGCCTTACCTCGCCTTGCGTGAGAGAGCAACCCATTGCCTAATTCAGCTGCTTCAAATGTATAAAGGATCCCTTTTCAGGTGAGTTTGTTGACTGCCTAGGAGGAAGCAGACTTTTTTTTACACCTGGATGAGATAGGCTATCTGTTGGGTTCCAGAAGGTCAGCCTTGCATTGTGCCTGTCTTATTCTGCAGACGCAGCCATCAATCAAACACAAGGGACATTTGATTGGCCTGTTGGTCCCTTTCTGTGTCCATAAAGAACCTGCCTTTCAGTACTGGGGCCAAACTGCCACCACTTGGCTTGAGAACATGAAATTTCCAACTCCATCAACAAATAGGTTTCCCTCAGTGACTTGTGACCATTTTTGCACACTTATGACCGTTGCAGTATCCCCATGGTCACGTGATTTGTATTTGGATGCTTGAAAACTGACTCACATTTACGACGATTGCAGTGTCCCGGGGTCACATGATCCCCTTTTGCAACCTTCTGACAAGCAAAGTCAATGAGGAAGCCAGGTTCACTTAACAATGGTGTGATTAACTTAATTGCATTGATTCATTTAACAACTGTAGCAAGAGAGACTTTAAAGTGGGGCAAAGCTCACTTCACAACTGTCTTGGCAATTTTAAGACTTGTGGACTTCAACTCAGCCAGATCCCAGGAAACTCAGCTTTGCTGGCTGATGAATTCTGAGAGTTGGAGACCCCTGACCTGTGTTAACACTTTTGGAAATATGTTCATTCAAACACAAAGGAATCAGGGACGGCATATCGCAAAGAACATGAGAAAGAATTTAAGGATGGTAAAGTCACTAATGAAAACAGTTTGTCACAATTGCACAATGCAGGTTTTCCTTTGTTTTCTGCAGAAAAGAAGCCTCTACAGTTTTGCAGAAATTTGCAGGCCACTGAGAACGGCTGCTTTGAAAAATAATCTGGCTCAGAAGTAGCATTCTTTCAGTTCCTTCTGAAAGTTTATTTAAAACAAAAAACAAAAAAACCTCTGGATAGGAAAATAGAAACAAGCAGCCAAAATTTTCGGCACTTACTTGGCTGAGTCAGAAACCCCAAAATATACAAAGCAAACGAGTGGCTTTGGAAATGACCACAATGCTCTCCTAAATGAATCATCTGAAAACAAATAAAGCTAAAAACCTAAGGAAAATAAACTTGATTGTGCATGGCCATGAATTCAGCACCCATCAGTGTGACAGCTATGTATTGTTGTCAGCTTTTAATGAAAAGAGAGAGACAATTTGATTTTGTGGTTTACAGCAAGAAAGGACTCCGGTCAAAATTATACCCCATCTCAATTATTATTATTTTTTTAAGAGTGGTGGGTTCTCATGTTGGTTTCTTCATGTTTGTAATCCTACACTTATGACCAGAATCGAACCCAACCTCAATTCTGGTCGATTTCAAAAGTGAAACATTTGTTAAGTGAGTTTTGCCCCATTTTACAGCCTTTCTTGCCACAGTTGTTAACTGAATCACTGCAGTTGTGACACGTGGTTGATAAGTGAATCCGGCTTCCCCATGGACTGTCCTAAATATGAACCAGTTGCCAATGGTCTGAATGTTGACCACGCAACCATGGGGATGCTTCAATGGTCGTAAGTGTGAAAAACGGTCCCAAGTCCCTTTTTTTCGATGCTGTTGTAACTTCAAACGGTCACTGAATGAACTATTGTAAGTCCAGGACTACCTGTGCAGATAGCGTCATACAAATTTGAAGGGCTTGGCGAAGGGCACTATTGGCTTCGTAACCTTTTGAGCATGACTAATACCTAGGGCGAAACCTCTAATACAGAACCTGCAGAATTGGGTGGGGATAAACTATAAAATAACATTGCTCTTGACGTTTAAGTTCTATTACTTTCTCCTGATAATTAGATTGTATAGAGCAGGGGTGTCAAACTCAAGGCCCGCGGGCCGGATGTGGCCCGTGGGGTGCTTAGATCTGGCCTGCAGGGCCGACCTGGAAACAGCGAAGGACTGGCCCGCGGTGCCGCTGCCAGTGAAAACAGAGCGCCATTTTTGCTGACAGAAGGCTGCAGGAGGCTGTCGTGGCTGAAAACGGGGCCCAGGGGAGGCACGTGTGGCCCACCTGAGCTCCATTTTTGCTAACAGAGGGCTGCAGCAGGCTGTCGCGGCCGAAAATGGAGCTCAGGAGCCTGTTTTCGCTGGCAGAGCACTCAAGCCACCACAGGCACCCTGGACATGAGTGACATCAAGCTGGCCACGCCCACCCCAGCCCCCAGAGGTCAAACACAACCCTGATGCGGCCCTCAATGAAATCGAGTTTGACACGCCTGGTATAGAGGGTTGTGTGGGGGTATAAGAGAAGGAAGATATCTGAAAAGGAAACGGTTTGTTTTAAAATTGCTTTATATCTATTATTGACAAGATCATACCTTCTTGAGTTAGGGTAATCTCCCCAGCTGCATCAAGCATTCTGTGGCCCTTACTCCTTTGGACATTCAATTTTTCATTAAGCTTTAGACACAAAAATATGTCTTGGCATATTTTTGACAAAGAAGTCAGATAAGAAGTTCGTACAACAAATGTGTGTGTATATACACATATGTGCATACGATAAGCCTTTTTATGAGAATATTCAGATCCAGAAAATGCATTCTCACACTTGCTGATTAATCATTCTGTTAACTAAATAAACACTGTGTGTTATAGTTTAAAAGAAAAAAGAAAAAAGAATTGGGTGGAGATAAATGGCAGAGGCATAAGCAAATTCTCTGCTGTGACCCACCACAGATGACTCCGCTTACAACCATTCGTTTACAATGGTCCTGAAAAAAGGGACTTACACCGTTTTTCACACTTACAATGGATTCGGAATTTGAATGCTTGCTAACTGGCTCATACTTATGACAGTTGCAATATCCCGGGGTCATGTGATCACCTTTTGCGACCTTCAGACAATAGTCGATGGAAAAGCCAGATTCACCCAACCTGCCCCGTTAAGCACTAATTTAATGCGTGCAATGATTCATTTAACAACTTGGGCAGGAGAAGTCATAAAATGGGGCAAGGCTCACTTAACAATTGTCTTGCTTAAGAACAGAAACATTGGGCTTAATTGTGGCCATTAAGATGAGGACCTCCTGAGATTCTTCAGCACCAGATTGCAAGATATGCTTTCGAAGATGACCGAGGATAAAATTGAAACTGAATCTCCAGGGAAAAAAATAACAAAGGCTGGAGAGAAATCCTTTAGCTTTCCTTAGAATTAGTCGGCAAATTATGACTCCTATCCCCATCTGGGAACCATTTTGGCCCCAGGACAGGTAGTCCTTGACTTACAACAGTTCACTTAGTGACTGTTCAAAGTTACAATGGCACTGAAAAAAAGTGACTTATGATCATTTTTCAGATTTACAACCGTTGCAAGCATCCCCACGGTCACGTGATTTACATTCGGATGCTTGACAACCGACTCACATTTATGACAGTTGCAGTGTCCCAGGGCTCACGTGATTTTGAGACCTTCTGACAGGCAACGTCAATGGGGACGCCAGATTCACTTAACAACTGTGTGACTAATTTAACAATCGCACTGATTCACTTCACAAATGTGGCAAGAAAAGTCGTAAAATTTCTTAAGGGGCAAAACTCCCTTAAGAAATTCCTCACTCAGCAGCATAAATGATCCAAAAATCATTGCTGATAAGGAAGGGATTAAATCCAAAGGTTCAAATATCTTAAGGTATCTGCAAGCTCCAGAACAACTTTCATTGTTCTGGAGCTTGCAAGGAAGGTACAAAATATTACACCCCCCCCCCCTTCGCTAGAGGTGCCCAAATATGTCTGTTGTTTTATGGATCCTTTACAGTCTAGTTCTGTTCAATTCACCTATAGAAGAGATTACCTGAGCTAGCTTTATTTTGTCAAGAAGAAATGGATGGAAACTAATCAAGGATAGATATGTCTTTGAGTTCCATGCTTTTACAATCTGAGAAGGGTGCATTTAATTAGCTAAACATTTTTATACTTTAAAATCCTCTGTCCACAGAGCATATTATCCATTATAAGATTTAAAAGCCTGCCCTCTGCTGTATGAAAAGTATAGAATAATTATATATGAGGAGAAAGGTTAGATCACTCAACTCTGATCACCTGAGGCTCCTAAGCTCTGTGTTTTGACATGATATTCAGCATTTCACTATCTGCCCCGTTTTTCTCCTCTTTTTCAGAGAATTCAGAAATATGCCTTGTTTCTTTTTTTTCTTTTCTTGCCCAGATGAAAGCAAAGGCAGAGTTGAAGTGCTAGTTACAAAGACTAAGTGAAGGCATCACTTTATGCATTTTGAGATAGATTTTGTTATTATAAGCATATACAGTTTAGCATTCTGTAATTTAGGATTAGCTTCTATTTTGTTCGGAGTTTCTTAGTCATCCAGGTCATAGTTGTCCCAAAGATGCTTTTTCCAAAAGGCAACTGGATTTTCTTGGCATTTCCTTTGAAAACGTTTCACTTTTCATCCAAGTGAACTGATGAAGCTTCTTGGATGAGAAATGAAATGTTTTCAAAGAAAAAAACAAACCAAGAAAAGTCCAGTTGCCTTTTAGGGGGGAAAAACACCTTTGGCATTAGCTAGTTTGTGATTCAGATATCAAGTGACAGTACAAATGGATTGTTAACACAGCAGTATAATTAATTTATATCAAGCATAAACTGCACAGTACGGCAAGTATATCCTTTTAATGAGTCAAAGCTTATTTAACTAGCTGTGCAAATTCAATTAAGTACAAATATTGGCTCAAAATAGAAAAACAGCCCATGACGTTGAAATGGCAATGCTGGCCCACTGTGCCCTATGGCTACCAAGAATAAGGGCAGTGTTAGGGCATGTGTTTAAAGCAATTTTGGCATCTCCTGAGATCCAAGTAACACAAAAACCTACAATAGTTTCCATCAAGCCATGAAAGAAGGAGCATTATCGCCAACCTGCACGGCCAATCTAACAAGCCAAACCTCAGATAAACAATTGGCACTTCATGATGAAGGGCGGAGAAGCACCTCTCCTTTGAAACATGACCTTGTTTGGTTTGCACTGGGTGGGAAGAAAGGTGAGTAGGAGGTTACACACATCTTTGTGCTTGTAAGGCAACTACAGGTATCACTTTAGCTAGGCAAAAAGTAGAAAGCCAAACGAGAATTATTTCAGTACTTAATCCAAAGGGAAGTTGCATCCAAATCTGAAACTGTTAAAGGGCATCACTTTTTACAGCTAAAAGAATAGAGCTTTTTTGGTTGGATTTTTAAAAAAAAATTTGAGGGGGGGGGTCTTTTTACAGGTAGTCCTCAACTTAACAGTTCATTTAGTGACCAAAGTTACAACGGCACTGAAAAAAGTGACTTAGGAACATTTTTCACCATTACGACCGCTGCAGTATCCCCATGGTTGTGTGATCAAAATTCAGACACTTGGCAACTGGTTCATATTTATGACAGTTGCAAGGTCCCAGGACCATGTGACAAGCAAAGTCAATGGGAAATTCAGATTCATTTAACAACAAATGCAGTGAGTCCTTTCATGACTGTGGCAAGAAGTCGTAAAATGGGGCAAACTCACTTCACAAATGTTTCAGTTAGCAAGGATAAATTTTGGGCTCAGTTGTGGTCGTAAGTCGAGGAATACCTGTATAGCTTTTTTTGTTGTTAAATTTTTTCACTTTAAATAAACCTTTTTATTGCATTTTTTTTTCTTTGACAATGCATGTATTTTTGTCTTAGTAGGGGATTTATTTATTTTTCTGTCCTAAAAGCAATTAAAAGGACAAATAAAAGTGTCATCTCAATTAATAGAGGAAACCTGGTTTGCTGCTTTGTGGACATAGATTACATTTCTGAATACATGTAGCAGCTTCTTTATTTAGAGAGCTGCTGGGGCACACAGCCAGCTAACCAGCCTAGATAATGGGTACCTTTGTGCCCAAGAGAAAAATCCCTGCAACCTGGCACAGAAGAAATACATTATATTTTGATACCCATCTTTGAATAAGATTAATCAAAGGCCTGGAGACTAAACCATATGAAGAATGCCTGCAGTTTTGGGGTCTGGCTAGTCTAAAGAAAAGAAGAATTAGGGATGACATGATAGCAGTATTCCAGTATTTGAGGGGCTGCCCCAAAGAAGAGGGAGTCAACCTACTCCCCAAAGCACCTGAAAGCAGGACAAGAAGCAACGGGTAGAAACTAATCAAGGAGAGGACGACTTGGAATTAAGGAGAAACTTCCTAACAGTGAAGACAATTAACCAGAGGAACAGCTGGCCTTCAGACATTGTGGGTACTTTATCACTGGAGATTTTTAAGAAGAGACTGGACAGTCACTTGCCTGAAATGATAGTATAGGGTCTCCTGCTTGAACAGTGGGTTGGATTGGAAGACCTCTAAAGTCCCTTCCACCTCTATTCTATTCTATTCTAATCTGAGAAAAGGCTGAAGTGCTCTATCTAGTGGACAAAAAAGGAATAGCACTCAATAGTAATGACACTTTACTGCACTGCCATCTGAATACTGTACAGGTAATTCTCAATTTACATTTTTTTATTGACCGTTCAAAGTTATAATGGCACTGGAAAAAGCGACTGTTTTTCACAGCTACAACCTTTCCGGCATCCCCATGATCACGTGATCTCAACATTCAGATATTTGTCAACTGATTTAGATTTATGACCCTTGCAGGGGAGACATGATAGCAGCCTTCCAATATTTGAGGGGCTGCCACAGAGAAGAGGGGGTCAAGCTATTTTCCAAGGCACCTGAAGGCCAGACAAGGAATGGATGGAAACTGAACAAGGAGAGATTCAACCTAGAAATAAGGAGAAATTTTTTTCTGACAATGAGAACAATCAACTGATGGAACAGAAGTTGCCTTCAGAAGTTGTGGGAGCTTCATCACTGGAAGCTTTCAAAAAGAGACTGGACTGCTATCTGTCAGACATGGTGTAGGGTCTCCTGCTTGGGCGGGGGTCCTAGATGACCTACAAGGTCCCTTCCAACTGTTATTCTGTCTGAAACTTAACCTGTCAAAGCAAGGAATCCTTAACATGCCTCAAACCTGAAAGAACTCATCTATATCATATATCTATCCATATACATCATATATATCATGATATACCTATCATATGTATGATGTGTGTGTGTTGGTATGTATCACAGGATAGACTCGAGAGCATGTGAAGTGTTAATACGTTATAATGCTTTGGTAAGACCACACCTGGAATATTGCATCCAGTTTTGGTTGCCACAATATAAAAAAGATGTGACTCTGGAAAGAAAAGCAACAAATATGATTGGAGAGGATTGGAGGCTAAAACATATGAAGAACTGTTACAGGAATTGAGTATGCCTAGTTTAATGAAAAGGAGTAGGGGTGACATGATAGCAGTGTTCCAATATTTCAAGTGTTGCCACAAAGAAGAGGAAGTCGAGCTATTCTCCAAAGCACCAGAAGGCAGAAGAAGCAATGGATGGAAACTAATCCAGGAGAGAAGCAACCTAGAACTAAGGAGAAATTTCCTGATAGAACAATTAACCTGTGGAACTGATTGCCTTCTGAAGTTGTGGGTGCTTCATCCCTGGAAACTTTTAAGGAGACTGGACAGCTACTTGTGTTTCCCCAAAAATAAGACCAGGCCTTATATCAATTTTTGCTCCAAAAGGTACATTTGGGCTTATTTTCAGTTAGGTCTTATTTTCAGAAATACGGTACTAAATGTGTTCATCTGGCAAACGATCTTAATGGTGGCTTATTTTTGGGGGGGTAGTGTTTATGTTACCAGCATTCTGAAAAAAATCATGCTAAGGTTTATTTTCTGGTTGGGTCTTATTTTCAGGAAAACACGGTGTTTATCCAGAATGGTATAAAGTCTCCTGCCTGTTGGATTAGACTTCCAAGATCCCTTCCAACTCTGTTATTCATAGTCTGTTTTAATTCCTAAAAAAACACTAGAGCACCAGCCTAATGACTTGTCACTTTATTGCATCTCAAAAGTCATTTCACAGCAAGGGAGAGGCTGAATCAGTTTCTTTTTCTTTACATCTGCCTATATACTGGGGTAACTGATGTCTGCCTGAATCCAGAAGATTAGGTGGTTAATCATTGCTGGAGTACAACTGGAGAAAAAACTACAAGCAATTTCAGGGATCAAAGCAAACAAAAGACAAGTTCATGTTCTGTTAAACCGAATAGATAGAGGCCAAACATGTTTGTTTTATTCCTTGGACAGAATACTAGGAAATGATTATTTCTTGACTCAGCAACTGAAGACTTTTTATAAACGATCTCAATTGTATCTCTCCAGCGAATTATTTCCTATGAAACTTTATTAATGGAATGTTATCTAAATCATTTCTATATTCTTGTGATGCTACTGAAGACTCAGTCATATGGAAATAAAAGTTTCTTGCTATAGCTCAACAAAGATCCTGCCTGTGAATTTTGTTGGATGCTATCACCTTATGTTAAACTCCTTTTCTGAGGGGTCCTTGGTGCTCTCTGAGCTTGCTTGTTTTCTTGCAGATGTTTCATTACCCAAACTAGGTAACATCATCAGTGAACAAGTTCAGAGAGCACCAAGGGCCGCTCATGTCAATCCTGTGCTGCAAATATTCTTTTATTAGTAAACTCCTTTCTATCAAGAAAAGGATACAAAATGTATGTGACACCTTTTTATTTGAATAAAAACACAAACATCTTTTATTAGCTTTCATCTCCAGCAAGTCAACAAGTCCATCTTTCAAGTTCAGAAGATACGGTAGATATTTCTATAGAGCAGTTATGATTTTTCTTTTCTTTCTGAGATGTTCAACATTTAGTATGTTTTATCATCACTGAGAAAAAAATTGGTTGAATAACCTGAGACATAAATGGCATTTCCAAGCAAACTATAGCTTCTTCTATTCCTATGTCAAAGGATTTGTTTTAAAACAAGTCCCTGAAAAACCCAATTATATTTATATCCCTGAACACAAATTTTGAAAACCTGCATTATTATAGTTCCAATTTTTTTTCTTTCCATATCTTCAATTATTTGGATAATGAAAACTGCAAAAACAGAAGCTGCTAAAAAACCAACCTGGCTTGGAAGACCTATGGATAATTGGGATGACTTTAGTGAATAATTTATATTTTATTGGTTCTTGGGTCCAGTTTTACTATTTTACCACTCTGAGTTACTGCATTTTTATTTTATTAAGCTCATTTGAAAGGATAATATTCTTATTGGGAAGAAGAAATGTGAGTTCTGCATGTTTTCAAGCATGCTCTCTATCTCAGATAACAGCATCATCTCTCTAGCAGCCTGTTACTTTTCCTGCCTCAATATATGAACAAAGTTACAGCTGCATTAATCAGATGATTCATTAAAGGTAATGTGATTTTTTTTTAAAAGTAACTTTTTTCAGACTTACACAGAATTCTGAAAAACATCAAGAATGATATCTCACAAATGTGGTTTCACTTAGCTTCAATTTGACTAGACCAACAATCATCTTGTTCAACTTTATAAGTCTGTTAAGTATCATTATAACACTGTTTTTAGATTAAACATGAGTGTTTCCTTCACAGTAATTCCAAGTGGGCAAAGCAGTCTATTAAATATTATTTTGAAGTAATTTCACACCCTTAAGCAAAAGATGATTTCTGTACTTTGATACCACATAATGTTTGAACGTTTGTGAATCACTGCTGTACACATTTAATATGCCTGTGATATTTGAAAAAAAAATGTGTCACAATGGATATGGAGCAGTATTGCAGGCTGCCCACTGCCAGGAGTTTGATTCTGAGTGGTTCAAGGTTAACTCAGCCTTCCATCCTTCCAAAGTCGGTAAAATGAGGACCCAGATTGTTGGGGGCAGTATGCTGACTCTGTAAACCGCTTAGAGAGGTCTATAAAGCACTATAGGGTGCTATATCTAAGTGCTATTGCTATATATAGCTGCCTGGTTTTATCTGGTCAGTATCTGTGCAGGAAACCAAGATTAGGAATTACTATCTGGATGCTAGAAAGGACCTGTCAGAATACAGGCAGGCAATTTCTACACTTATGTCTCAAAGCCAACCTAGTGACAATTGAAACACAAAAATTATTCAGAAGTTTCAAATAAAGAAAAACAGTATTTAACTTTACAAAAAAAGATTTGAAAATGAGTAATACTTTATTTTTAATCAGAAAACTACAAATATAGTTTCTCTTATTTTAAAAATTAACTTTAAAAACACTGACCCCAAAATGGTAGTTTTAATTAGAAATTATATCTGTTTAAAAATCATCTCTTCTTGAAGCCTGAAATTATGTTTATCTGGGATATCTTTTTAACTACTGTTATTATCAGTTCACCTTTTCATTTAAAGAACAGCTAAAACACTGAGCACCGTATCAGGATTTTTTTTTAATAATTATAAAAAGGCTCTATTTCTCACAATTTTAGAACCATATGTTTTTTATATGATATACTTTATTAGCATATTTTATACAGACATCAGCTGCATAATCTGAGCAGATCAAAATAACATTTATTCTTTCAAAAAAAGAAAACACAATTATTCCATTTTCTTAACAGGAACCATTCAGTACAGTTCTTTTTGCCATATCAAAATCAGAGACAATCTTAATGTTTGAAAATTAGCAACTACTATGAGTCTATGTGCATGAATGCAAGCCAACATGCCTTTTTCTACATTATTTCAGTTGTCAGAAAGGACTTGGAGTATCATGGATAGCAAAAAGGGAAATCCACACTTCTTCAAGCTCTCACCCAGAGAGAGGTTTTTATTTTCTTCCAAATGGATCAGACCACACTTTTAATCCTATAGGTAAACATACGATTAGAGCGTTTAGAATTATTCCTTTTAATATCAGTATCAGTGCAAAGAGATAGTTCCCAGTTGTAAACATGCATGCATCAAAGGGAAAACCTCCATAATCCATATAATTTAAATAATAAAACAAGCACATTGCCAAAATGCTGTGGGAAAAGAACAGTAGAAGAAATAACTATTCATTTGAATAATTTAAGCAGATTTTCTCTGAAAGAAATTTCACTTTTAAATCTAACTCATTTATTTTGAGATTTAAAGGCTGCCCAACTCTGACAATGCGATTCTATACAATATACAATGTACAATATACCATGATTTAAATAAATAACAACAAACAATATATAAATATCAAAGCTGAAAGCTAAAATATAAAATGACATTTCCCAATAAATAAACCTTTCAATAAATTCATTATCCAATAAACATGTGTAGGGTTGTAGCAGGAAAAATTTTTTGCCAGCAATAATTAGTAACTTGGAACACTAATGCACATACTAGTTTCTCAAATACTTACCGTATATACTCGAGTATAAGCCGAGTTTTTCAGCCCTCAAAAAGGGCTGAAAAAAACCACCCTCGGCTTAT
>JANHJO010367950.1:0-11861 GCA_032468235.1 Pseudoxyrhopus heterurus
GCGCTAAATTTAAACTTGAAATGGCGCGTGTCCTGCTTCAACAATTTTAAAATCTGGTCACCTTAAGTAATAAGGACAACACCCATGGGGAGAGACTTCCGGAATGTTAGAAGGAACGAATTTAGTCTTCATTCTGAGAAAGGCTATTCCATAAGGTCAAACCAGGGATGAAAAAACACCACCGTCTGGTTACCACTTTCCTATTTCGTAGGAATGAGTATAACCCAAGGCTTCTTGCAGGAAGAATGTGGTATACTGGTCAGGCCAAATCAGGTGGGAGAAGACAGTCCTAAGCACCAAGCCATATAGAATTTTATAAACCAAAACCAACACTCTTGAATTGTAACGAAAAATATCCCGGTAACCCAGAAAGGGAAAGGTTTCCCTTGCCCAGTCGTGTCCGACTGTACGACACGGTACCCATCTCCATTTCTTAGCGAGGAGAGCCACGTTGTTCAAAGACATTTCCATGGTCATGTGACAGCATGGTTACAGTGGGTTATCAGGTATACCTTGTAACCCAGGTAGGGCATAAAGCACAGGTGTAATGTGCTCTCAGTGGGTAAGACCCACCAGTACTGGGGCCATTACATTTTGTAGCAACTGTTGTTTCTAGGTAGTCTTCAAAGTCAGGTCCACATAGAGTGAATTGCACTACTCTAGTGGCAAAATGATGAGGCCATGAGCCCCTCTTGATGGCTCCCTTTCTGGAAGGTAGTTAGAATGTTTTCTGAACAAGCTATTGGGGGTGAGGATGCTCTGATATATTGAGAGCTGGTTTGGCAGAGTGGTTAAGATGTTGGCCTAGAAACCAGAGGAACATGAGTTCTAGTCCCAGCTTTGACATGTAAACCAGCTGGGTGACTTTGAGCCAATTGTTGGGAGATGGTGATTCTAGTCCCACTTTAGGCATAAAAGCTGACAGGGTGACTTTGGGCCAATCACTCCCTCTCTCAACCGAATCTACCTCACAGGGTTGTTGTTGTGGGGAAAACAGGAAGTAGAAGGCATATTATGTATGTTCACCACCCTGAGTTATTTATAAAGTAATAAAGGCATAATCTAATAAATAAACAAAACAAAACAAATATTACTGCAATAAGGATTGAAAATAGACATAACCTTTTGCACCTATAACTTTGCTTGCAGGCTACATCATAGCTGCCCGTGTGTTTCTGATTATGGCTTCTCTGGTGATGCTGGCATTACACTTCTTCCTGATTGCCACCTTCATGCCTTCCGTGTGTGGCATCCTAGGCAAACCTTTAATCGCTTCCATGGCTGCCTACGTGGCTGGTAGGTGTTACCAAAATTGAAGAGAAGTCTCCATGACTCTCCAGTCATGGGGAGGGTGGTCTCAAAGAGATTGCAAGAGATACTCTCCTGGGAGGGATCTAGGGAGGTTCAAAGTTTGTTTGTTTTTCCAATAAGGCTTCAACTGTCTTCTCAAACAATCAGCGCTCGGTTGAAGCCTTTGGTAACCGAGCCAATATCATGACCCCCAAATACCAAACAGCCAGAAGCAATTCTGTAAAGCTGCAACTGAAGACAAAACGTCCAAAAACAAAGGTATTACTAGGAAATTCCTAGAGGATGTTAGTAAAAGGCTTGGTGGACTTCACCTGCTAAGGTTTTCCAGAGAATGACCACTTGGAAAATGTCTTGCATTAAGGGAAGGCATCTCTTCCTTTAATCCATCAGGCCAAACTGCTGTCCAAAGCGAGCAAACAAAGTATATCTCTTGCAGATGCCCCAAAGGGAAAGGGCCACAGGAAATCAAGAGCCTTTGCCACCAAAGCTAGCAATAAAGGTTGATATAGCTCTCGACTTACGACCACATTTGGGACTAACTGTTGCCGTGATTGAGTCGCGGCATTTCTTGCCATGATTGTTAATCAAATCGCATGGTTGTTAAGTGAATTTGCTTGGATGCTGCCTGGGAAGATCTCAAGAGGGTGATCATGTGACCCCCAGGATCTTGCAACCATCGTAAATAGATGCCAGTTGCCTAGGGCCTGAATCGTGATCATGAGACGATGGGGACACTGCAATGGTTGTAAGTGTGAAGACTGAAGCCACTTTTTTTTCAAAGCCGCTGTAACTTTGAACAGTCACTAAATGAATGGTCATACATCAAGGACTACTTATATCTTCTTTGGGATATCTACCTGGTGAAGGTGAAACTGGTTTCACAGACACGATTTATCCCTTTCAAAAATCTTCAGGAGCTGAAAAATGGAAGTAGACACACAAAAGAGCTTTCAGAGAATGACGACCATAATCCCACGGCTACGTTCATATAATACATTGAATCAGGGAAAGGCTAGAAATGCATTTGCACAACCTTCTAAGCTTACTTAGTTGAAAACTTGGTTTTATACGGCTTAGCGTATAAACTCAGCAGCAGTTATATTCTCAGCCCGTTGGGTTAGTCCGTGATTCAGTGGAGCATGCAAACTCAGGAAATGGGTTGAGTCAGGCTAAGGGGGACGTGCGAAGGCAGCTAAGGTGTGAATTCAGGGTCTTAAACCACTTTGTGTCCAGAGGTTACAAACATTTCCTGCACAATGTATATGCAAACCAAAAGGGGGAATAAAAATCTCACGGGTGAATCAACACAGAACTGTGTTAACAAGCACTGATCTTCTGCTTTTTTTTTTTTTTTGGAAAGGACTCTTCATTCTAATAGCCCTAGCTGTGTATACAGCCGAAACATGGAAGGAGGAGGTATCACCTCAAATCCAGGTCTCCTTTGCATGGTCTTTCTACTCGGGATGGATCGCTTTCCCCATGTGTCTCTTGGCTGGTGAGTCTACAGCAGTGTTTCTGAAACTCCTCCACCACTTTAATCCATAGCAATAGCAATAGACTTTTATACCGCTTCACAGTGCTTTACAGCCTTCTCCAAGTGGTTTACAGAGTCAGGATATCGCCCCCAACAATTTGGGTCCTCAGTTTACCAACCTCGGAAGGATGTAAGGCTGAGTCAACCATGAGTCGGTGAGAATCGAACTGCTGGCAGTCAGCAGAATTAGCCTGATATACTGCATTCTAACTACTATGGCGGCTCCATAGATCGGTGCTTCTCAAATTTGGCCACTTTTAAGATGCGTGGGCTTCCATTCCCAGCATGCTGGGTGGGGAATTCTGGTTGAAGCCCACACAACTTAAAAGCAGACACGTTTGCTTTTTGTCTGCACGTTTGCAGACACGTTTGCACTGGTCTATGTCATTCTACTGCCCAACTTCCAGCAATTTTGGATGGTTTATAGATGAAAATATTCCAAGTCATAAAATAATCCAAAGATTAAAAAAAAAACATATTATAGCAGTGGTCCCAACCCTTTTTCACATTAGCGACCAGTTTCTGGAAAAGACAAATTTTCTACCGGCTTGGTGAGGGTGGAGGGGGATGGTTTCGTGTGCTACCTAGATCCTGCGCATGTGCAGATGCACTTCTACAACCCACTTCCTAACAGGCCGTAGAGCCAGGGAGCTGGGGACCCCTGTATTATAGGACGAATGGTCATCACCTTGGGAACAGAGAATTATTTTTAAACATTTAGTTGGTTTGAGCTCCCATAGAAAATGCCCTTTTTTCATTAACCCAATGGATTCCTGCCTTAGAAAAGCATATAATCAAGAGACCAGTGCATTTGCATAAGATCAGAAGCATTTCTCTTCAGAAGAATTGTATTCTCCTGCCATTTTTAAAAAAACTTTTGCATTCAGTGGAAAGAACAATACATTTAGACGATAGCGGGTTATTATTTTTACACACCTGCAACTCGACATAACCTTAGAACAGTTGTTCAAAAACAATTATGCCTGGGTGATCGAGGGTTGGTTTGAGCATCTCGGGCTGGCCTTCTTGGTCCTTTACTTGCTTTTGTTCTCTCACCTTGTAGGCATTTTCAACCATGTTGCCTTCTTGAACGCTCCATCTTCTAGCTATGAAAGACTGTGAACGTCTTGGTCAACAAGAGAGCAAGCACAATTGTACAGAAGCTTTTTCTCAACAAAAAGGGTGGTCATCCCTGCTCCTCCTCTACCAATGCATCTCCCCATCTCCAGCGCATTGCTCAGCTATACTTTTCCCCCCCTCACTTTCCAAAACTATTATCTTGTGTTTTACAGAGATTTCAGTGACTAGAAGTAATTTTCAGATAAGGAGCTTGCTTACCAAGTAAGACTTTGAATATCACCTATGGCAGTGTTTCTCGATCTCATTGAAATGTGTGGACTTCAACGTGTAGATGGTGGCTGGGGAATGCTGGGATTTGAAGTCCACACATCTTAAAGTGATTAAGGTTGTGAAACACTGACCTATGGCCTGTCAAGTGTGTTTGGGGAATGGTTTTGGAACGTGCCCTAGGCAGTGGTGGGATTCAAATTTTTTTACTACTGGTTCTGTGGGCGTGGCTTGGTGGGCATGGCTATGCAGTCAGCCAATCAGAGGTGGCATTTGCCGGTTCTCTGAATTATCGCTACCGGTTCTCCGGAACCTGTTGGAACTGGCTGAATAGCACCTCTGGCCCTAGTGCAACCTTCTAAAATCAGGCCCTATACTTGCAGCCCCCAAAGCTCACTCTGCCCCTAAGGCTATGCTACCAAAATGTTTTGGCAAAATTGTGATTTCAGGTGGCAAAATTACTAGTGGCTTTTAAGAGGTCTGCTAGGCCTCTGTTAATCTGAAAATATTTATTTCTCCTGATCTTCAGCTCTGCAGGGTGATGAAACTCTACCTATCTTCTAGGAAATTCTGGGAGTTGAACTCTTAAAGTTGTTAAGATTGAGAAACATTGCTCTTAGTACCATGCAAATTCTCTTTAGTATTTCAAAATCAGGATTGCTTCACTAGTCCTTCTGGAATTATTATCCTCTGTTCACTCACCAATCATTTCATTTGCAAATTATTCCATTCCAATGTATTCTGATTTCTGATTTTTTTTTTAAAAAAAGAATGATTACAAAATAGCCATGTTCAGGTTGCATAAGATTGACTTTGGATGTTGTCCAGGTATCTTGAATTAAATAATGCCTCTGTTCAAGTTCTGCCTTTTATTTTTACCTGTTGGACAACCCATAGCAAAGATTAGTGTGCAATAAGATGGAAGTTTCCTTTAGCAGTTTAGAATTCTATTTTTGAATCCATGGGAGTAGATAAGTAACAATGAATTGTGTGAGATTTCCTTGTAAATAAAGGAATACCAGATGCTTTTCTTCTGATTTAATCATTACCAGTGCAAAGTATTTGGTAATAAAGCAATCAGTCTGCAGGTAATAAAGCAATTACACAAAAATGCACTGTGCTGAAGAAGAAATGACCCTCTCTTCTGCTAATCCAGAGCTGCAGAGTTTTCTGGTCATTTTAGTGGGCTTCCATAGTGCTCCCTGGGGGGATCAAACAAGTCCATCAGACAAGAGCAGCACTGCATATGGGGAAGACCCACCACGATGCATCTTTACATTGCATGCACATCCCAAAGGAGTAAACTTGCAATGCCATAGAGCAATGGGGGTTGTCATTGCGGTAAAGCAGCCACAGCCATAGATGCCCACGCTGGGCCTACGTCCAATGGAAGGGACACACCAACCAAGCTTCTTCAGAACTTCCAGAACACTGGGATTACTATGGAAACCTTGTCCTATGGTACATTTCTCAAGAAAGGTTCTGAGTGAAAACTTTGTAGTCTAAAAGATATAGTCGTTCCTGTGGGGATGTGGGTTCTATACGGTTCACCCAGAAGGCAATACATCCCGAGGTTCAGAAGAGAGCGCATTCGGTCTCGATCCTTCCATTGACCCATCATTATGAACCGCTACAAGGAGTCCCTTTCCAAGTGGCCCATCATTGTGTGGTTCGAGAACTTGAAGGCCTATGACTGGGTCCGCCTGGGGGGGATCTTCTTCTCTTGTGTAGCTACTTGTCTGCTGATGATAGCCATCTGCACAGAGTACTGGGTCAAAAGATTTGTCCGGGGTATCTTTGTCTTCCGGGGATTATGGATAGACTGCCAGCTGGGGGAATGTTCCCGTCTGAAAGACATACCATGTAAGGGATATGGAATCTTCAGAACTTGTGTTGCCACTAAAGAAGTCCAGGTTGCGCCACTACTTGGTTTGAGCAGGTCCTGTTCAGCGTGTTCCCTCTGCCCCTTTTCCTCTCTGGACCGCTTCCCCATCTGCCATTATTCTTTCACTCAGCAATGGGAAAGGCAGAGATGCCAGCTTGCCTCACAGCTAGCATGCTCTACAAAAGGAATGTGTAGCCAGCCAAATGGTGATGACTCCATCAACCCAGCCACTCCATGTTTAATAAATCACTTGAGATAACCTCCAGGTTTTCTAGGAGGGGTTTGCTGGTGATAAAAAATGGGGAGAAAAATAGCCCTAGAGCAATTAATCCAATTGATTGTTGGTTTGGATTGAGGTGGCAGATGCATCTCGTAAATAAATGTACAGATAATCCTCAACTTACAACCAAAATTGGGATCAGAAGTTCTACAGCTAAGTGATGCAGCTGTTCAATGAGTTACACCTTATTTTAGGACCTATTTACCGCGGTTGTTAAGTGAATCACTTAGTTGTTAACCAAATCTGGCTTCCTCTGTTGACTTTGCTTGTTGGGAAACTCCCTGGAGAAGGTGGTAAATGGCAATTGTGTGATCCTGAGACTGAGACCATCATAAATACATGCTAGTTACCAAGTGCCAGAATTTTGACCAGATGACCATGGGATGTTATGACACTTTTTAAGTCACTTTTTCACTACTATTATATTGTTGCATAGTCACTAAATGAATGGGCGTGTATGTCGAGGACTACTTAGAACAGCAGTAAAAGCGTTGGACCTACAACACAGAGATGCAGGCTCATGGCTCTCTGTAACAATGGGGTTTAGTGGGCAACACTGGTCTCATCGATCTTTTTCAATCCATTCTATCTGAGCAAATTGTTGTTTTGGAGATATAAACCTACCTACCACCTTTTGCTTAGAGAAAAGATGGCAAAAAATCACAATAAATATCAGTAAAAATCAGGAATTAGAAGCAGTCAGATATGGCTGTGGGGAGCATGAGCAAAAGGTAGGTGCTTGCCTTGTTCAAGGATATAAGAAATGGAATCCAATTATCCAAGCTGCCTCCTTCTCAGAACAAGAACTTTTAAACAAAAATGTATGCAGTCACTGCTTTTTCAACATGTTGCTAGACTCTGGTATAGACGCACGGCTGCCGCAACCTTCATCTCATGTTTATAGCCTGCAGCTTCTGATTTATCTATCATTAGACACACTGCATTTGCAATAGGGGTGACCAAGCCTGCCAGGTTCTGGTAAGAAAGAAAACCACTAGAACACTGAAGGAATATGGAAGGTGATCTAACCTCACCTCTCCTGGTTTTCTAAACAAGACATATTTCCTTCTATTCTTTGTTGGTTGAACTCTGAAGAAAGAATGTAAGTGGTACAGTAAGTTTTCAACGTAGACCAATTGAACAGGTAGGCCGAAGGTGCCAACTACTACCTATAATGCCAGACACATGCCCATCTGGTAAATCTCTGGGCCAATCTTGCAATTGTTTTAAGGGATACACCTATATGTAACCGTACAGCAATCAGTTCTTCTGACATTTCAGATAAGGAGCACAGTAAGGATCCACCTGTGTTTAGTTTGCTGGTGGCATAAATCAGGGGGAGAAAAAATCCCAATATTTTTGATTTGGGTTTACTAGAAAAGGTGAACCAGAAACCCAGTAAGTTTGTTCTTAAAATCCTAAACTTGCTGATAATCAGTTCATATAATATTTATAGTGTTGCCTACTTCTCCATGAGTCTTTATCTCCATCTACTGGTTAATTGTTAACATTCAAGTAAGGAAGCATTAGGAATTCATTCTACATCTTTCGCTGGTGACTCTGTTCTATAGGTCCCTATTTTTAAACCAGAGGTGTTAGCAGCAAACTGAATTACTTCCAAATGACACAGATGTGGTGACGTCATGGCACAATCCCCATTCTTACGTCCTGACCTCTGACACAAATACACAAATCACAGCTTCAACATTATGACCTCTCAAACTACATTTCATCATCAGAATGCCCTGTGGGGACTTGAACCCGAGTCTCCCCAGTCGCAACTCTTCGCCATACATATTCTCTTCTGGGAAGCTTTCAAAACAGCACCAGTAATCATCCAGTATTTCCTAAAAACTTCCAAATAAGATTTCTATTTGGCCTAGAAATCCACAGCGTTTGTGCAGGCAGGAGGAAGTAAATTGATGAATTGATGATCAGGTTATAAGCTAAAGGAACAAAGGTTGTAGATGTTCTATCACTGGAGGTTTTTAAGAAGAAACTGGATAACCATTTGTCTGAAATAGTATTGGGCCTCCTACTTGAACAGGGGGTTGGACTAGAAGACCTCCAATATCTTTTCCAACTCCATTATTCTGTTAATCAGATTGAAAGCTGCAGGACTGCCTGTGGTGATTCTAGAAGGCGATTCTAGATTGACTTTACACAACTTGCTTCCTCTTTCTTTTTCTCCTAGTCTATATTATCATCTCCATCATTTTCATGCTGATCTCTGCTATAGCTTGCTATGGGGCCGTGATCTTTGGCACGCGTTCGCTCGCTGCCACTGAGACATCACAGAAGCTCTCCCACTCTGATTTAGCCATCACTCTGAGTTTCTTTTCAGGTAAGAAAAACAACACACACTTCGTTTCATTCCCCAAATGTTACAGGAAGATGGAACTCATTTTAAACTAGCTTCAGTCTCAAAAGAGGAAAGATAGTACTGCACAACTCAGAACCAGAAGACTCAACTCCCTTTTTTCAAAGAGCTAGAGTCATAGATAGATCTCACTAAGCTGAATTTACATCCTCAGGCATCGCATTGGTGATGTTTGATTTGGGTTTAGCAGAAGAGGTGAACCAAATTATTAGAAATCATGGATATTTGCAGCTGTTCAAAAAAGCAGCAAAGGAAAAATATGTGTGAAAGAAATCATATCCTTCCACCCACCTCTCAACAGCTAAGGAAAAACACTGTGAACAGAAGACATGCCATTATGATGAAGTGTTGGTGAGAGACTCAAAACTGAAAATGGTATTAGCTGGCCAAAATGTTGAATCACAATCATCTTTTATCTCAGGTTACACTCCTGCGGTTTCCCCTTTCCATGTCGTTTTGGTAAGCATGATTATTGTGGCCAATTGAAAAAGTCAAAATCCTGACTAGGAATAAACTAACCACTTTGGGGTCCAACTTTTACAGACCTCATTTTTTGACCTACGTCCCTTTTTGACTTTCAGGCTGCATAGGAGGAATCGGGCTGTTCAACTTCATGAGATTCTCAACTAATGAGCCCAATACCTTCCTCTCATGGTCAATGGTCCCAGGATGGTTATCTATTGTGGTAGCTTCCATGGCAGGTATGAGAAGCGGAGTAAGAGAACAGAGTTGGAAGGGATCTTGGAGATCTTCCAATCCAACCTCACTACTCAAGCAGGAGACCCTATACCATTTCAGACAATAGTTGTCCAATCTCTTCTTAAAAACTTCCAGTGTTGGAGTACCCATAATTTCTGGAGCCAAGTCGTTGCACTGGTTAATTGTTCCGTCAGGAAATTTCTCCTTAGTTCTAAGATGGATCTCTCCTTAATTAGGTTCCATCCATTGCTTCTTGTCCTGCCTTCAGGTACATCGGGGAATAGGTTGACATCCTTTGTGGCAGCCCCTTAAGTACTGGAACATCTTCTTAGTCCTTCTTTTTATTAAACTAACAGCAAAAATCAGAATAAGGGCCAAAGGTGAAAGGAGGCCTGCACAAAGCCAAGCAGAGAATGGTTAAGGGAGAACAACCTCTCTTTTTGGCAATTCTTACATAACACCTGGCCCCTCTTCAGGTTTCAGTATTCTTGAATATGACACAAGAAACGAAGCAGTGCAGCTCTTGAAGTATAACAACCATTCAATTCCATTTTATTTGTGTTTCCATGACATTAATCCGAGTATGAAGGCCTTCAGTTGATATCAGCACCCTAGCTGAGTTTGGCTGATCTCAAGCTAAGCAGGGTTGTACTTTGTTACTGCTTGGATGGGAGACCACAAGAGCTCTCAGAACTTTACACTAAAGTGTTAGAGAAAACACTTTGAAAGAAGTTAATGGCAAATCACTTTCATATGGAGGGAGTTTGGTAGAGTGGATAAGGTGCTCTCCTATGGTAGAAACCAGGAGATGGTGAATTTTAGGTCTCCCTTAGGCATGAAAGCCAACTGGGTGACTTTGAGCTAATTGCAGGTGAGTTGGGCTAAGAGAGAGGAAAATTTCTTGTGAGGAAAATAGAAGCTGCAGAAATATCAGGTATGTGGCCATAATTTGATTGAATATGAAGATGAGTATCTTTGCTAGCTTAAATTGATCAAATATAAAAGGGAAGATAAAAAAAATCTAATAATAATTTGCCAAGAAAACCACATGAAATCCTGAAGTATTGAGCTCAGTTTAAGGAGCATCCTCCTTTTAGGTTGATAAATATGAGACACAGCATCCTACTGGAAACTAAGGTTTGGGGTTTTCTTTTTTTTTTACTTTTTAGGGGTTTGCTACTTTGTGGCAAAACGATGGGAAGAAGAGGAAACCGCCGAGGCTTTGACGACTACAGAAGCATTTACACCCTGGGCAGAGGACCCCTCCAAGAAGAAAATGCAGGACCAGAAACGGAAATAGGAATAAAAACAGGAATAGGAAAAGTAGGAATAAAAGCCAGGCACCAAGCACGATGGGAATGGCAGACGATTAGCAGAGTCTGATCAGACACAGAGTTTGTTGGGAACGGAGCGAATTTTGTTCCTGCTGGGAGATGCTGTGATGTCCCCATGCTGGGCAAAGTCCGGAGTTTACTATTCCTGATCCTCAGTGTCATCAGGGAGGATGACAGCATGAGGGTGCAAGTCAGGCTGGTGCCACAACAGCAAAAAAGCGATGCAGTCTGTCTGTCGAGGTTTCACCATCTTTTCTCTTTCTTTTCTTTCTTTTTTTCTTTTTCTTCCTTCTTTCCTTTCTTCTTTTTCTTTCTTTCTTTCCTCTCTCTCACTTCCCCTATTTTTATCTTTTCTCATCCTTCCTTTCGCCTAAGCTGCAATAAACTCATTTCATGCACTTGGCTGACATTAATTCGGGGGGGTTTTTTGCTCAAGGAAAGAAAGCTAGGGATGATGGATGAAGTAGTCCAGCCGCGATGCAGATCTTTCATCTGAATGCAATCTCCAGTGGGCTCTGCAGCTATCCCAGAAACAGCATTTTCTGAAATCCCCAGTTGTCTTTTTATTTCCGCCTGCGGGAAAAAAAAATAAGAGTCGGAACGGGAACGAAGCAGAGAGACGTTTCTTGCCCTCACGTAGAAATATCCGGGTAGCGCATTCAGACGTGCTTGTGCTGACGCGGGTTAAGAGGCTCGCACTGGCAGATGGTCCTAAAGAGTCACCAGAGCGTCAAGGAGACTCTACTAATTACAAGGGAGGCCGCCTGTGCCAAAAATGCACTCCCCGATACGGAGCAGGTCCGACACCCAACCTGCCGCGCGGAACGCTTCTCGCCCTTTGGCCCCTACTCTGGGACAAAGTCTCCTTCACCTCAAGAAAACGGGGGAGGGAGAGGGGAAAGCCGGACTTCCTATTGGCTGCCCCCTCTACCGAAGCGGAGAATGATTGGCCAAAGATTTCTCCCGCCCTCCGCCACGCGCAGAAACTCCTCTAGGATTGGCTCGTCGTTAATGCCAATCATTCCCTTGGCGTTGTCCCGTTCTCCCTGCTTTCCCCTCCCATGAAGCTGTTAGCTGGAGACCCGATCCTC
>JANHJO010368270.1:0-11811 GCA_032468235.1 Pseudoxyrhopus heterurus
CTGACTCAGCAGGAGGATACCTGCCCCCCCCCCGAGTCTTTCTGCTCCCCCTGCAGACCAGCTCAGCCCGGGGGGCTCCTGAGCCTCCCTTCACCCCCAACCGGAAGAAGCGATCGCCAGTCCCAGGGTAACAACATGGACAATGGGGGGGGGGGGAGCTGTGCCCCATGGTGTTTGGAGCTGGCTAGCCAGAACGTCTAGTAATCTCGATTCTTTCCAGGTTGCCAGGCTGGAAAAGGCTCGGCTACAGCTAGCCAGGCGGAGGGAAGCAGAGGAGGGGAAGGGAGCGGACAGACGAGGGGCTGAGCAGGACCCAAGCACTGCAGGGCTGACCTTGGGGGACCCACAGCATTCCTCCACACAGTTCTGGGGGGCGGAGAGCTGCTTGTGGGGAGAAACGGGACGGCCAGAGCAGCAGCATCGCCCGCAGCTCTGGGTGGGCCCAGAAGTGATCGGCTCCCAGCCCTGACCCCCCCTCTGGGAAGAGCAGAGACCCCCCTCCGGGATGCCCCTTGGCCCCTCCATAACAAGGCCTCCAACAGCCACTGCTCAGCCGCGTGGGCCGCTCCCCACTGGACGCAACTGGACAGTCACAAGGAAAAGCAGCATGGATGGCAGGGGGGGGTCCCAAGAACAGCCGTTGCACCTCCCAACCCGCCTGTGAGTGTTTTGCGCCCCCCCCTCCAGCCCTTTGCGGGAGAGCAGAGCCGTCTCCCACGGTAGGATTTCGGTAGGGCCTCCCCTGGCGAGTGGGAGCCGTGGGCTGTTCTCAGGTCTGCGAAGGCTTACAACACCCACCTCCAAAGCTGCTCACCCACAAAGACGTGACACACGAAGGCCCGAAGCGAAGGAGAGGCAGGGAGAGGCGGAGAGGGACAAGCCGGGGCTTCAGGTCCCCCAGGTCCCCCATCAGGGACCGTGCAGCCGCCAGGGTCCAGAGGGACGGGCCAGAGGCCTCGGAACGTGGCTCTTGCCCCATAAATGGACCGGCCGCCTCCATTTATGGGCTGTGTTTGCTACTGGCCTGTGCTCCAGGGGGGGTCGAGGGCTGCTCTCCTCCACCAGCCGTGGCCCAGCAACATGGGGCCGCTCCTCTGGGAACGCGACGCCGTCCTTCTGCTCTGCTTGACCAGGAATGGGGGCCGTGGCCCCTGCCGCTTCTTCCAGGGCCGGGGCAGGAGGGCCCCCGGGGACGGCCCTCGGGCCCTCGTCCTCCTCCTGACCCTCAGCCTCCAGGCCTGGGCCGGGCTCAGCTGCAGCAGGAGCAGTGCTGGCCTCCAGGACCTGCTCGCCTGTGCTGCCCGTCTGCACGGAGGCAAGGCTGGACTCGGGGGCTGGGTCCCCCAACCGGCCTGCCCCCACGGAGGGCTGCGGTGCGCTGGGCTCCAGGCCGGAGGAGCCCCCCGAGGGGCCCCCCTGCTTGGAGGACGGTTCCTTCTTCGCCCCCTTTTCCTTCGGGCCTCTCTGCCACGGAAGGCAGAAGTCCAGCTTCCTGCCAAAGACCGTCCCTGGGAGGCTGCCGGCTTTCTCCCCCTTCTCGTCGCTTCCTCCCCCGAACAGAACGGAAGAAACGCTGCTCAGGCCGGACCCGAGACCCGGCTCAGCACCGGCCGTGCCAGCTGCAGGCGAGGAGGAGCTGCTGGGAGAAGACCCGAAGCCGAACTTGGGCCAAGGGGGCTTGCTTAGCATCTCAAACACAGACGTGGCGCCGCTGGCCCCTGCAGCGGGGGCGCCGGCGGGCCCCTTGCCTGAGGGGCTCCCCACGGCCTCAACGTCCAGGGGCTCCTCACGGGGGGCTGAAACCTCCTTCTCCTCAACGGGCTTCGTGTCACGGACGCCGCCCGCACCTTCATGGCGCCAATCAGGGCTCTCCTTCAGAACCGTCCCGACTTCCACGCTCTCACCCCCGTTTGGTGGACAAGTGTCAGCTGGTGCCTTTACGGCTGCGGGTTCATCCACGCCCGACCGGCTCACGCCGCCCTCTGTCTTGGCTTCCAGCCCAGGCGTGTGTTCCCAACCCTCCCGGCCAGTTTGGGATTCCAGATCCAGCTGCTTCTGCGTAGCAGTGCCAGCCTCCTCCGCCTCCTCTGTCTCTGCTTTGGTCTCCTCCGGCATCGCAGCGGATTCTGCCGCGGCCACCTTGCTGGGATCTCGAGCGCACGCATCGCCATCCCTCATTCCATCCGAAGTTAGGAAGCCCACTGGTCCCCCTTCGGGGCCTTGGCTCTTCCCGGAGGCCAAGGGGTCCGGGGCGTTTGGCTCAGGCTCTTCCCTTCCCAGGCCCACTTGGACACTGTCTCCTGCCAGGTTCCGCAGACCGTCTTCCTTCAAGACGCTTCCGGCCTCGGTCTCCGGCAGCTCACCTCCCGGGGCCTGGACTTGCCGTTGCCCCGAGCTCCCTGCTTCCGGGCCCTCCCCTCTGCAGGCTTTGCTTTCTTGGGCGCCGAGGGGCTCTTTCCCAGGAACGAAGCCCGCAGCTTCCTTCATGGCCGGGTCCACACGGGGAGGCTTTGAGGGCGCTGGAGCCTGCGAAGGAGGCTGTTCCGCTGCTCCTCTGGAGAAGCCAAAGAGGCCGCCCGTGAAGGCCGAGGGAGGCCCACCTGGCTGAAATGCGCTGCCGAAAAAGGAGGCGCTCTTCTTCTGCAGGCCGGGGGCCTCTGCAGCCTGGAGGGGGCTGCCCAGGAAGTCAGAGAAGGTTTTAGTGGGTTTGATTTTGGTGAAGAAGCTTGAAAACTTCTCCATTGAGGAGTCTAGAACAGACTTGTTGCTGGCAGCTTCTTCAGGCACCTTCAGCCCCTCCGGCTCCCCCAGTGGGACCCTGGGGAGAGGCTCCTGGCCCCGAGCCTGCTGGGCTGCAGCAGGGGGAGGAAGGCCCAGTCCTTGCGGGGGCTCCGGCACCACCTCCTGGCCCGAGTCTGGGAGAGCAGCTCCCCTCCGGGCCACAGAGCTCTGAGCGGAAGACGAACCGGGGTGCTCCGTGTTTCCAAAAGCGTCATTCCCGTCTGGAAGAGGAGCGGCTTCCTTCTCAGACAGACACCCCCCCGCCTCTTCCCGCTCAGCTGGGCTCCGGGGCAGCCGCTCTGGAGCCTCTGGGATTTCTGGAGGGGCGGAAGTCCCCTCCTCCGGGATTTCAGGACCTTCGCAGGCCGGGTCAGGCTGCACCGGCTGCTCTTCTCCCTTTGCATCACTGAGAGGGGGGCTGGCCGTAAGCCGCTCTCCCGAGGCCCATTCCCCGGCCTTCTCGGCCCCCGGGGCGCTGGCTTCACTCGCCCCGTTCTGCGTGCCCAGTGCGGCACCCCTAACCCCGGAGGTGGAGCCCTTCTCCTCCACAGCTGCTTTCCTGGCCATCCCAGCGCCGGCGTCAGCAGAAGCGGACTGCCTCGGGAGCGGTTCCTCCTTCCCTCGCAGCGGAGGTGGCTTGGTGGGGTGACCTCCGTCAGGAGCAGGCGGTGGTTCTTCAGGGCGGAAGGAGGCCCAACTGAAGAAGCTGGAGCTGGAGATGTCTGGAAGCCCCTTCTTGGCGCCGAAGGGCATCTTGAACGAGCCTTCTGCCTCCGGACCTCTGGCAGCCGGAGGGGGCGCTGGGGCCGGGGCTTTCTTGGAGGCCGGGAAAAGGGAGAAGATATCCCAGCCGCCGCCGGTTGTCTGCTGAGGCTTTGGGGGGGCAGCTTGGGACGAGCCAAAGGGGAGTCTGAACCCAGGTTCCTCGGGGGGCTGCCTGGCCTTCTCTGGCTGGACCTTACCGGGCAAGGCTCCCTGCTGCCCTTGGTCCACCAAGGAGGACCGGCTGGTGCTCAGGGAAGTGGGCTTCCTTGCTGCCGGGTCCCCCAGCAACCCAGAGAGGCTCCTGAGCAGGCCCCCCTCTTCTGGGGGTGGGCTGTGCCGCCCCCTTCCAGGACTCGCGGGTGAGTTGGCTGCCTGCTCAGCCTTTGCAGGAGGCGCTTCCTCTCCGGCCTTTTTCTGGGGCTGTTCCTTAGGGAAGAGGCCCTTCTTGGCCATACCTGCCCCAGGTGGCTCTGAAGAGACAACCACCTCAGACGCAGGACCCTCACTGGCTTCCTGAGCGCGTTCCTGGGATATTTGCCCGTTGCTCAGTGGTGGGACGGGGGTGTCAGATGGGGAGGGGGCTGGCTCCTTGGTGAAAAAGTCTTTGATCGAGCCGAAGAAGGAGGACGGAGCCCCCGGGAGCTCAGCCGGGCCCTGGGCTTCGTCTTTCACCCGATGGGGCTGAGAGGCTGGCGAAGGCTGCGACGGAGGCCTGCTTCCCTGCATTTTAAAGAAACCGAGGAACCCTGGCTCTGCCGGGGCCGGTGGCTCTTCTCCGGGGCTGCTTGTCCTGAGGTCGCTCTTCGAAAGAGTCTCCTTGGCCTTAGCAGCTGTCTGGCTCAGGACCGGCCAAGTGTTTCCAGGCTCTCCCAGGGACCCCGGAGCTGCCTTAGCATCGCTGTCCGGCTGGGCGAGTGTGTCGGAAGGGAGACCCCGGCTGAACGCAGAGGCGGACCTGCGCAGGGGAGCCCCGTTCGGGGTGGGAGACGGGGCGGCCGCAGCCGCTTCTCGTGCCGTGGAAGCAGGCAGGGGTTCCGGCGGAGCTTCTCCCTTCTTCCTGGGTGCTGTTCCAGACGTGGCTTCCTTTGCAGGAGTCCTCGGCCGTGGGCCCCCCTGGTCCTTCTCCGCCACGTCCTCCCGCATCTCCGCCTCGTCCTTCCCTGAGCCCTGGCCCATCAGCCCACCCAAGGCAGAAAGCCAAGAGGAGACCTTGCTGCTTGCCGTCTTCTTATCTTCCTCGGCCGTCTGTGCTTCGGCAAGAGACACCCGTGGGAGCTCAGACTTGGTGGCAGCTTTCAGGATTTGAAGGGCAGAAGGTTTGGTCTGCCGGGTTTTAGAAAGGCTCGTCCGAGGGGCCACGTCCAGCGACTTGGGTTGGAGTTCCTCCTTTAGCCCCCTACCAGAGGCCCTCCTGAAATGTGCCCGGAGGTCAAAGGGCGCATCTTCCACAGACCCTTCCCTCTTCTCCCCAGGCCTAAAGGCCGCCTTCCTGGCTTTCAGAAGCCCATGCCTGGAGAAGTCCAAAGGCTTCTCTTTCGGGTGGTAAGCGGATTCCTCAAACCTTTGAGAAAAGGTCTCTACGTTCATAAACTTGTCCCTTCTTTGAAAAGCTACAGACAAATCGAGAGGCTTGTTCACAAAATAATCATCCCACTCTTCCTCTTCCTCCAGCCAGAACAACTCCTCTTCCAGAGGCATTTTGAAGCCACAGACGGACACCAGGTCCCCGTCCGACCCAACCCTTCGCAAGGAGCCCTCGAGGTCCCAGTCCTCCCAGCTGTCTGGATGAGGGTAAAGGTCGGAAGTGCAGATGTAGATATGCTGCCCAGTAGAATCAGTAAATGTACTGAAAGTCGGTGTATATGTAGTAACCATAATCCCCGTCTTCTGACGGCCACCACACTCCCTGCAGCAGAGGCACCAGCCAATCCAGGGACTCCTGGCAGGGGCCCAGCCAAGGGTCCTCCACGTTCAGGGGATCCTGATCAATGAGGGTCCACATATTAGTGCCATAAGCAGAAGAATAACTTAAATCTATCGGCCCGTCTTCCAAAATGTAGTTGAACTTGTGTGGAAAAAGACTTCCGTTCAAATAAGGAGGTGCCCATATTTCATTTTCCCCCAGACAAAAATCAGGTGGTCGAAACGACACAGCATTAAAATCGGTCTGAGCCGCTGGACCAAAATTCTCGCTTGATCTCCAATCCATTCGATTGGCCGTCCCGTCCCTTTTACACAAATTCATGACTGTGTTGGTAGATTCCGACCAGGTCAGGACCTCATCCCAGGAGACGGGATTCTGGTTCAAGACGTAGCAAAGAGGCACGGACGTCTGGACCGTCTTTGCCGGACAGCCCCCGGGGTCGAAGTCACTCGCCAAGGGGGAGCCACGCCTGCTTTCCTCAGAAGCAGGAGGTTCTCCTGACCAGTGGAGCAAGTGGGCGTCCCGTGAGGAGCCTCTGAGAAGTCCACCTAGGTTTTCATGGGGAACCCCTGGATGAATACGAGGTTCTGTATTTTTTCTAGAAAGGGCTGGTTTCATTGACAAACATGTCTTCTTCTGGGGACTGTTCAGAGAGGCGGAGGCCGCCTGGAGGGCCACGGATTCCTTGCCTGTGCCGGGCAACCCGGCCTCCATCTTGGGAGCTTGGGCCACTCTCCCTTCCACCTTCTCTTTCGCCTGGTGTAAGAAGCTCCTGAGGAAGCTGCCTGCGCCCTCTTGGTTCTTGGTGCCTTCTTGAATTTGGGGCGCCACCTGAGAACCCCCCTCTTTGGGATTAGTCTCCTCCACATTCTTTTCAAAGATCTGCCCCAAACCACCCAGAAAGCCCAGGTCTGGCTTCTCCACCTTGCCCGGAGGCGGGCTTTCCCCTGAAGCGAATCTGAACAAGCCAGAAAGCAAGCCGGGGGAACGGTCCTTCTGGCCGGCTGTGCTGTCCGGAGCATCCGCTCCTTCCTTGGAGGATAAACTGCCAGCCAGAGGAGAGCGGAAAAGTCCGGAAAAGAAACCCTCCTGAGCATCAGCCGGAGTCTTGCCCCTTCCGACCCCACTGGCCGCCTCCGAGTTTTCCCCCGCCGGATCCGAGCCGGATCCCCCTTGGGAGGGGGCTGTGGCGGCTGCCGCTGCGGCTTCTCTGCCTGCGGCACCACTTCGATCCCTGTGGCCACGTCCGCCACCCTCCGCACTCTCTGAAGCGCCTGCCGCCACCTTCTGCCGAGGGCCACTTTCCGGTCCCAAAGGGCCGGTCCCCGGCCTCCCCTTCAGCTCCTCTCTGTCCTCTGGCGGAGACTCTGAGGAGGAAGCCTGGAGACCCTCGGAATTGCCCCCCAGGGGTCCCTCTGTGGGATCCTGGGGGTTTTCAGCTGGAGCAGCTTTCAAGAACACGGAGAAGAAGCTGGCTGCTTTTCCCTTGTTTTCCTGCGGTTTGTCTGATGAGCTGAAGCTGCTCAGGAAGGAAACCTGCCGCTTCTCAGGGAACGGGACGGAGGGAGCTTTGCTGCCGGCCGAGCTGGTGTTCCCCACGTCCTCTTCGGACTTGCCCTGCTTCCCCACGGACGGCTCTTTGGCCGGAGGGGCAGCGGGAGCGGAGAGGGGCAGCAGGCTGAAGCACTTTTTAAGAGGGCTAAGAAAACTGGCGGGAGACTCCCTTCCTTCTGACGGTTGGGCGATGCCCCCCTTCGGCCCTTCCTGCGCCTTGTCCCCCTCAGGGGGCCGAGCTGCTGAAGGCTCCGGAGGGATTTCCCAGTCTGCCTTGCCCGGCTTCGCTGAGGGAACAGCCACCCCGCCAGGACCCGCTTTCAGGCTGGCGCCAGCGGAGGAGCTGGAAGCGGAAGGTGCCGGACCCCCGGTGGGCTCGGCTGCCGGCTCCCCCTTCCTTGGTTCCAGGGAGGAGCTTCTGGGTCCTGTGCCGTCTTCGCCAGGCTTCTCTCCGGCCTCGGTTCCGCTTGCGGGCGAGGGCCCAGCCGCTACGGCCGCTGCCTCTTTCGTGGTCTCTTTCTTTGGCTCCTTCTTCTCCGCCAAGGTTTTCAGAGAACCAAACACACCCAGGAGAGAATTCACCGCCGCGCTCGTCTTCTCAAAGGCGGACTGGCCCTCGGCGTCATCGTCTGCAGGGCGATGGAGGGCCGGGGGGGCCTCGTCATTCCTGTCAGAGGCTTCTGGGAGGCTCACGCCGGCAGCACCAGCCCCCTTCGCCCGGCTCTGCTCAGGGAGGGAAGCCGGCCCTCCTTCAGGCAAGCCGACGTCAGGCCTGCTTCCCGCTTCCATGTCCGGATGAGGCTGGCTGGAGGAGTCCCTCGCGGGGACGTCTGCCGCCTCAGCCGAGGGAGACACCAGCCTCTCCACGGAGGACGTGAGCAGCGTCTTTCCAGAGCTCACTTTCCCCGTAAGGAAGCTGAAGAAGGACTGGGCCGTGTCTTTCACCCCCAGAATGTCCGGTGAGGCCTCCGCTCGGCTGTCGCTCTCCTCCCCCCCCTCCTCCTCCTCCTCCGCAGCAGCAGGGGCTGCCTGGGCCTGCTCCGCCTGGGCCGCCTCCTCCGCCACCTGGACGGGGAGGCCGTGACTCTGGCTTCCCTGCTTCGGAAGGGCTTCCCAGCTGCTGATCTCCTCCTCCTTTGCAGCCAGGTATTCGGACACCGTCTCCACCAAGCACTGCAGCTCGTCCACCGCACTGAGGTCTCCCTCCGGCGGCGCTTGGGTAGGCAAGAAGGCCACGGGTTCCTTGAGGGAGCCCCGCGTGGGCTCATACCAGCCGTGGGCCCCTTCCCCCTTCCCTTCCTCGTCTGACGCAGGAGAGCCCCCAAGACCTTCGGGCCAGCTGCTGCCTTCCAGCTCCTCAAGAGCTCCGGCTGCCTCTTCGGGGTGCAGCCGGCCTTCACCCCCAAAACGGCCTGGCTGAGGGTCGCAGTTTCCCTCTGGGCCGTCGGAGAACCAGCTGCTTTGGGCCAGGGGGCTGTTTCCGTAGGGAAGCAAATCCCAACGTCCGGGCCGCTGAGCCCCAACTTCCCGGGGGCGGCGGCTGCGGCTGTACAGATCAGCCTCATCGTAACTGGGGCCACGTTCGGTTCTGATGCTGCTTGCAGAAACAACCGTTTCATGGGGAATCCTCGGCCTCCCGTTGATTGGAGATCTCCTCCATTCACACTCGGCATTGTCTCTGCGTTTCTTTTTCCGTCTCCTGTCGATAGTGTCGTATTCCGCCGGATACGACGGGGCCTCGGGGCGGGCTAGTTGCACGCAAACTTTGGGTGAGGAGGACCTGGGGTTTCTCAGACGGCCACCATTGCTGCCCTGCTTGGAGAACCGAGGCCTCTTGACCTCCTGCCAATTTCTAGCCCTTTTTTCTAAAAAATCTTCTATTAGCCGTTTGCCTAGTTCGTCATAGTCCTCCACAGACTCCTCTGGGTCAAGATCGTGGTCAAAAGGAATAATCCTGACTTTCCCGCTGCTAATTAAAGATCCTTGACTGGTCATGGAAAAAGGGGGAGAAAAAAAGAGAGAGGGAGGGAGGAAAGGAAAAGGCAAGAAAGATGGAAAAAAGAACTTTAACGTAACTTTTATAAAGGAATTTCACAAAGAATAAATACGTGGACTTTAGGAATAAAAATAAACAAGTATGAAATAATTAAAAGATGTCCTTACAATTCTAACCTTGTTTAATGATTAGAAAGCAACGGTTTTATTATGACGGTTTCTCAATACTGCCCGAGAGAGAGAGGGGAGCACAGGAGGGCCGAGGGCTGGATCCTTTGGGGAAACGATGGGAAGCCCCCAGGAACGGGGCGGAGGGGGGTCTCCAGACCCAGCAGGGCGATTCTCCTGGAGGATCCCCCAACCCTTTTCACCCGGGGCTGGCAGGACGGAAACAGCCCCTCCGCCTCCTCCAGCGGGCTCCTTCCCTTGAGGGGGGCTCCTCTCCCAGGGGCAATTCCACCCCCGGCCAGGCTGAAGGGGGGGGGGGCTCAGGACTCAGCCGAGTGACCGAGCAAGGCAAGTCATGCAAAGATGGGACGTCCCTGACTTAGCAGCACTTGCTTAGTGATGGTTGGAGGTTCCGACAGACCCACCTGGGGGCTGCTTACGGACTGGATTCGACATCCCGACGGTTGTCTCCCCCCCCACACACACACACTTTGGCCACGTGGCAACCAGGCCCCATTCGCTGACATTTGCAGCCTCCCTCACACACAAGAACACAATTACGACGGTTTTGCCAAGACGGAGCGGTTACTTCTGGTTTTTGGCAAAACCGGCCCCCTGACAGAGAACTGGTTCACTTAACATCGGCAATCCTCGCTTAATGACTGCTGCCAAACAGGTGGCAAAATCGGGCTGGTCAGGGGGGCTGCCCTGCTTTTCAGCCCCCAAGAACTACCACTGTAATCAGCAGGCCCCATTACAGCCGTAACTGGAGACCTGCACAGCAGTTTAACACAATAACCGCAGTGATGTATTACTTAGAAGCATTTATTAAATACAGCGGCACATTAAAAATGTCTATAGAAAAGAAGCTATTGCACAGATCATAGCAGGACTGGCTCCTCTGACGGATGAAGCCGCTTGGAGGAGCAGCAGCGAAGCCTCTCAGGCTAACAACAGAATTTAGCCCAGTTGCAACAGCCTTCGGACGATCACCAATCAGTACCTATCATGCACCAATACACGTTAATAGTAAAGCCCACTAATCGATTACATTAAGGCGGATAAACCCTCCGTGCACGACGTTCTCTCGAGCTCATCACGAGCAGCCGAAAGGGACCATCGCTACAGGGCCCATCGCGGGAATTGAGGCCCCCGTTTGAAGGGGTCTTTCAGGGCCGGGCTATTTGGATCAGGGAACGGGACAACTCGCCACGGCCAGCTCGCTGCAGGACAATTCAACATTTAAGTATTTAAAATAGTTAAAACACTTATTTTAATTTTCATCATTCGCATTTCGCTCTGTCCCTCCTCCGGCCTCCTTCCTTCAATGATTCTATTCCTCTATTTCTCGAGTTTAGTGCAACTTTTGCCCTGCGGTTGAGTCGTCCGGTGGCGAGCTGCCGTAGCCCCCCTGGGACCCCACCCGTAGCGGTCACCCACTGGACTGTCCCCAAGACAGGAGCCCGCAGGGGCAGCACTCTTCCACCGGCAGCCTTTCCTCAGGACAACGAGGCCATGCAGCACCGGGGGCCGCCACCATCCCGCCCCGCCAAGCAGAGCCGCCATGCCACAAGACACACGACACGGAAGCGGCTGCGGCAGCACCACCCACCTATCCGACAACTCTAAGGAGGGCCGGCTTTCTAGGGACAGCTGGCGACTGGTCACTTGGCTGGAATGTGATGCGGATTCCAGGTCGGTCCGGCCACTCCCAGTGGAGTCTATGCTGCCGTGTCTTCTTCGGAAGGCCGGGACGAGGGGTGGACAAGAAGCACAGGAAGTTGAGAGAGCTCGGGGGCTGCACCACGGGACGGGGACGTTAACTGCGGGGCAGGCCGGCTGCGGAGGGGGGGCCCTCACGGCGCCCAACAGACCCCAAAGCCAGCCAGGGACCAGACCCATCTTACAGACCGGGGCCGTGAGGGGCAGCAGGCCCTGGGGAGTGGGACCAGAGGGTGGCAATGGCTCTCTCTCTCTCTCCTTGCCCCGTGAGGGTCACCCCCAGAGGAGGCTGCTGTGTGAAGCTTCTCAGATCCTTCCACTCTCTCCACCCTTTGGAAGGAACATTCGCTCTCTTTGACGTCTACGGAGATTCTTCTGGTTGTCCCACAGGTGCTTTTTCCAAAAGGCAACTGGACTTTTCCCCCCCTTTAAAACGTTTTGCTTCTTATCCAAGAAGCTTCCTCAGTTCTGACTGAATGGTGGAGGATGGAAGGATTTATATGCCTTGCAGTCACCTCTTTCTGAGAGTCGCTGAGGCCGCCTGGGGCTCCCTCTGTGGGGGAGGAGCCTCCCTGGCACTGCTGAAAGGACCCTGTTGAGACAGGAGGCGAGGGGAGGCCCATTCCTCTCTCCGCAGACTTGCCTCACCCTGGTTCAGGTGACCCGGAGGGCACAGATGAAGCCCCAAGTGGCCTCAGCGACTCCCAAGGAGCTCATGACCAACCTCCAGAGCGCTGAAGACCAGGGGGCTGCAACGAATCGAAATCCTTCCAGTCCCCGCCAGTCAGTCAGAACTGAAGAAGCTTCTTGTACGAGAAGTGAAACGTTTTCAAAGGGAAAAAAAATTCCGAGGAACTCCAGCTGCCTTTCGAAAAAAAGCCCCTTTGGGATTCGCTCTGCTT
>JANHJO010368405.1:0-11787 GCA_032468235.1 Pseudoxyrhopus heterurus
TGAGAGAGGGTCATAGGGGAGACAGAATGCTCTCTTCCCACATTTTCAGATGTCTAGAAAGTCAAGATGGAGGTCCCTCTCTGTCCACATTTAGCTCACTTCCTTTAGGTCACTAAATGAACTGTTGTAACTTCAGGACTTCCTGTATTGTATCCACCAAGATCCCTACATTCTACCACCATCTAAAGTTGTAACTGTAATTGCTCTCAGAGTTATTGCAAAGTTATTGTAATCTAGACGGATTCTCCAATTTCCTGTAGGTGTTCAAAAGAAGTTAGAATGACACCACATACATCACTATATATTTCAATCTGTAATGAAATCACAATACAGGTGACATTCTGTGAAAACAGGTGATTTTTACCGTCGTCTTTTTGATCATAGGGGTGACATCCCAACATATTTGGAGAAGATAGGAAATCTGACTTGGTACTAGTTCAATAGATGTGCCATAATTTTCATTTCATTACAGAGCCTGGTGGTACTGGGGGGGGGGAGGGATGCTGTCCACACAGTGCTTGGTTGCCATGTTTTATCACCATTGAGCCTATTTAGGTGGCATTTCAGGCAAGTTGGCTTGGAGTAAAAATCCTATATGGTAGGTAGATCCCAGGAATGAACGACTGTGAAGAGTAAAGCTCAGCTTGCTTTCATAGTTCATGGATTCCCAAATCCTTTCCCCAAGGGACCCAGCTGAATGTCCAATCCAGGTCCCACAAAGTGTCATGTGCGGTATATCTTCAGGTGTTTTCATCCATATAGAGTTCTAGGATGGTTGGCTTTGACTGGGCGTAAACAACTCCATTCAGCAGCACAGTAATTTGTGAGAGCAAACCTCCCTTTTAGTTCACATGGGCCTTCATCACATCAGCTCACTTCCCAGACCCCAATGCCACGCCCCCTCCACGTTACTATGGCAGCCGATAGCAAGCAAGCATCAAAGGGAAAACCCATGCTGGAGATCCAGCTGACAAGGATTTAGGGAACTTGATAAACCATATATGGAAATCTTTGGCTGAATTTATACAGTTCAGCAATGGAAACCTGAGTTATCACCCTGCAATGAAGGTGAAAACTCACCCTTCACATGAAATTCTCCTCAAAAATGGTTTACCTCACAACCCATGCAAACTACAACTCCTATAACCCGCAACAAATGACATCACTACGAGGGGGATTTTAATCCAAATTAACTGGTCATTATCAAAATGGCATTTCATTTTAGCATTTCATAATCAAAATTCTTGAAAACAGTAAAATTTAACAAATTGGGTGGGTTTTTTTAAACCAATTCTCATCTTTCATTTCCCTCAACTTATTTCTGATTACAGTGAGCTCTAAAACTATTTCCCAGGTGTTGGGATATTTTTTCTTAACCCTCTAATTACTAACACAGTACTTTATTATTATATTCAGTAAAATTAAATTTTGGCTTCTGAGTGAATTCAGCCTATGAAGACCCAAGAGGCTCCAAATGAAAATCTGAATAAAGACAGGGATAGTGTATAACAAACACACTGCCTCCCTTTCCAGCTTATTGCATGTGTGTGGAAATTGTATGGCGTGTTGTGGTGTAAATATTGTAAATTATTTATTGAATTTAAAAAAAATGCAAATAAATTTCTTTTTCTTCCCAATAACACAGTCCTGAATTTCTGTTGATGCAATCTTTAGGATGAAAAAAATGGCATGAACAAGATCACGTTTGTTGTGTTTGTTGAATTGGCTAGTTCACTGTAAAACCCGGTTCACCTTGCTGCCAAAATAATTACCAACTTCATCAGCTTTCACTTAGAATAGATTTGTCATGCGGAAGATACCTAGGTCATATATAACTTTTGGTCTAATTTCAAATTCCTGCATTGAGATTTTTTCCAAAGTACTGGATACTTTGCAGAGAAGAGATCAATTTGATGTCAGAAGCAAAAAGAAAAAATAAGTCCAGAAAAGGTCAAGCAATATGAAAAAAGGAGGTGAAGAAGAAGAAATGACTGAGGAAGATTCTTTCTGAGAAAGAATCAGGCTTTTAAGCTGAAGTAATAAAACCCCTTCAATACTTTCAACACAATTTCAAACAAAAAACAAAAACATCACTTAAATAACCTCAGGGACAAATATTGGGGAAAAGAGAGAGAGGGAGGGAGGGAGAGAGAGAGAGAGAGATTCCAATTTCTGAAAAACTCAACTTTTAATGTACAACAATCCAAAGTACAGGAGCTTAAAAATTTAATACACACATTATAAACAACATATTTACATCAGAAATCACTTTGACAGTGGCAGATTCCTTTGTCACAAATATAAATTAATATTAATGTATTTGGTCATAGGGATTTCATTTTCCCTTTAAGTCCATGGCTTTATGCACCAAAGTCCAGAACTTAAGTTGGCATTACGGATGCAAACGCAAAATCTTCATTCCAAAATGTAGCGGGTAGACTCGACCTTGTTCTCTACAGATCCCTTGGTGCAGGGAAGACCTCTCCCAACGTTAAGCCAGTATACTGATGGGAGGCAAATTTGGGGCTTTGCTTCTGGGCCTCTAGGTTTTCCGGCCACTCCACTTATATTCTGGATTGTTCTTATTGTTCTTCTGCTCTAAGGGCCTATCCAGAGGTGAGCGATGCTGGATGGGAGACTTGACACCAAGTGGAGATTTCTGAGAAGCTGAAGAGCGAAGGTCAGGGACCTGGGAGTGAGGAGGGGGAAAGAGTTGCTTGTAATCAGCTGATTTTTCTGGGTGGAAAGGCCTATAATGGTCAGATGGCCCTTGCCCATGATAACTGTAGTCAGACATCCTCCGATAATCTTGCTGGTAATTCTGGGGCCGGTATTGATCCAATCTTCGTCTTTTGGCTTCATGACAGTACCTGGAAGGGAAAGAACTTAAAACATTCAACTCAACAGAAGAGGCAAAAATGACTGTATCTAGATCTTGGGATGCTGAACTCCCTCTGGTGGCAAAGGCATGGAAGAGAACAAGAATGTCAGCCCAGTTCAGCAGTATCTAGACACTAGGGGAAGGAAACAAGATGGACAAGAGCAGGGTTGGAGTCCAAGCCTACACGCTTTGTATTGTGGGTCATGATATCACATATACTTAGAGAAACGGGCAGAGCTCACAATGCAAATCTAGAACGTGGTTGAAGGGCGCAGAGATACCTCTGATGAAGGAATGCAAGATTGTTAAGAAAAAATGAACAGCAACTCTGTCCTGGAGAAAGAAAGGTTGTGAGAAATCATCTGGTTGGAAGGGACCTTGGAGGTCTTCTAGTCCAACCCCTTGGTCAAGGCAGAAGCCTCATACCATCCCAATCAAATGGTTGTCCAGCTTATTTTTGAAAGCCTCTAGCGATGGAGAATCCACAATCCCAGCAGACAAGCTATTTGGCTGCTTAATTGTTTTTACTGTTAAATCCTACCAATCCTACAGTTCTAGTAGTCCCTGCAATCTCCATTCCATGATCTGGCTGACAAACACCATTCACTGTTTTTGGCATGCTGATTCCTGTAGAAGCCCCGCAGCCTAGCCGAATGGCCTGCTTAGCACCTCACCTGTAATCCGGTTGTCCGCGGTAATTGCGTTCACTGTTGTACTGATCGTAGGAGCGTTTACGAGACATGTTGCTGGGCTGGTAGTTTCCTGAGCTCCGATACTGTTCTCTGCGTGCCTGGCGATCCACATAGTGGTGATCCTTGTGCCAGCGCGGCTCATATGGATGGTACCTGTTTCTGCCCCAATTTGTACTGGCATTGCCACTGTAGTTAAATTTGCGATCCCTCTGCCATTCGCTTCGTTCTGCATGACGAGGGAGGGGAAGAAACTAGCACTCTTTAACAAGAAGCTCAAGTGAACTTTGTTATCTGTACTTCTGCCTTTATCTACTATTCATTTGAGTTTTATCACCTCTTTTTTAAGAGAATAAGAAAAGGAGGAGGAGGAGGAGGAACAATAACACAATAATCAAAGTCTCCATAGCAGGAACAGCCCACCCAGAGTTAAACTAGGAGGACCTGAACCATGTAGCCCATGTGGTTCCAGTAAAGGGGCCAAGGATGGTTATGCATTGCATCCTTCCCCCATCTCAGGAAGCTAGATGGGACATCAGGAAGAAGGGCAGAGCTTCTGGGGTCTTCTGGCAGATCTCTTGACAGATCTGCCATCACAGCCCTGCTTCGCTTTAATGACAGCCTGCCATAAAATATGGGAATGGGGGATGGAGCCTTATAGGAAGGGGGATGACAGCAACCAGAAGTGCTGATCAGAGACAATGGTTGAACCATCCGAGGACACAGGCATGGGAAAAGAATGCGAATGCCCACCACAGAGGCACCAAACTTTGGGAATTGTCATCAAAACAACTAATTTGAGCCACATTGGACACTAAAAAAGATGACGAGGGAGAAGAAAGGGAAAATTACTGGTTTATGCAGCAATCCTCAGATCTAGTTTTGCTTACACTCTAACCATTTGGCTCCAGTAAAAGCATGCCTTTTACTAAATGCAACTTGACTGCAAAGGGAGACAAGACTCTTTCTTTCCTAGATGCCCAACCTGGGACAGGCCTGATAATCTCTCACCTGTGTGGCTGAAATGCCTTCTATTTGGCTGGTGGTAATTCTCTCGTGGATGTACATGTATCTGGGAAGGATGGGGAGAGGGCTGCTGTAGATTTTGTACATGAAGTTTATGGGGGACAGGAGACATCAGAATATCTCGACTGGTGCCAGGAATTTCTGAACGAAGCCGCTTGCCACTCGTTGCCTCTTCCTTCTTCTTCTGTTCCTGCCGAGAAGAAAGACATCATCGTCAGAAAACTCAAAAGGCCAATAGTAACAATGATTTGGGTCTTATTAACCAGGGTCTGAGGAGGAGGGAGGTCACTGGAGAATATTGGAGGGCCTCTTCTAGAGGAAAGCATTAAACAAACAAGCAGAAAGAAAAGTGAAAACCTTAAGGCTTTCCACCCCCCACTTCTTCAATTGTGACCAAAGATGTCTTCATCATCAAGGTTTGCTAGGCAGCCCCTTTTGGCACCCCAGGGACCCCCACAGTTGCATTTGGCAGGCAACCTGAAGAAAAAGCAGTGCAAGTCCAACTGAAGGGCCACTTGTCTGAGATGGGGTCCTGCTTGAGCATGGGTTGGACTAGAAGACCTCCAGTGTCCTTTTCAATAAAGGGCCAAGTCCAGAAAACGATTCACAGAAATTTACAATTCCACCATGGAGTGTGCCAGGAGACTCAATGGCTTTGATCCCCAAACTGTGTTCCCCGAGCATTGAAAGGCTACTCATCCTAAAGGTAGGATTTCTCTTCCTCTCTTCTACAACCCAATGTCTGGCTCTTAAGACAGCAATGACAGAGCCAGGAGCAAAAAGAAAAACAGAAAGAAAAAGGAAAGAGCAGAATCCCACCTAAAAGTCTCAACCAGAATTCCTCTAGTTCCTGGAATTTTCTTTTGCACAAGATGTTCCCTTTCCTTCCTTCTCTCTATTTATATTTGTACCCCTTCCATTCCACCGCACAACACAAATATATACACATCCCTCAGTTCTTACCTCATGTTCCCGGGCTCGTTTCTTGCTAGCCATCTTGTATAACTTGTGTAATTTACTGGTGTTAAATTCGATGAACTTGGCGACATATACCCATAGATTCCTGAAAGGAGGTGAACATATATTTTAATTTTCTCTTTTTAGGAACTGGAGCAAAAGCCCGAACTTTTCATGCCAGAGGAAAGAGATGCCCCAAACAAGCAGTAATGTAGAGATGCTTTATTCTGGGGCCCAAAAATCACCTCTTACAGCCCCTCTACTTCTAAAAATGTCTTGCTTCACACTTGAGTCATGAAGACTCCCAAGATCAAGTCTGCAGATTTTGATCTAAGCATGGCATGACCCAGTCTGCTACTTCTCTTTACTACTGTGAATGCTTGTATCATGGTTTTCTAGGAGTTTGGACTAAAATGTGGATTTTGTTTTTAACTCTCTAACGTATTTCCACATACGGGAATTCAACACAATTCAACAACCGGAGACTGCATCTGATTTGTAGCATTACAGAAGGAATTGGACTTAGTTTGCTTGTGGCCATGTAGAGATTCTAGGCTGATTCCTCTTTTAACTCCATCCCCAGGTTGTGCCTCTTCTTTCCCTATATCTCCAAACTCAAAAAGACTCCTGACCCACAAATCTGACTGCAGCATTAAGATAAGAGAGAAAGACAGAGAGAGAAAGAGAGAGATTGAAGATTTTGTGGGCAGGCTAATCACCATCTCCATATGTCAAGAACATCTTGTTCACTGTGGATTTTCAAACAATGTGCAATGTGGTCTCCAATCTTGAGCAGGCAACTCCGTGTTTGCTCCAGCAGGTCTTGGTCTGAAAGCCCTCTTTCTGGCTTATCCAGCTGTTTCAGGGATTTCTTTACAGGCTTCATCAACTTTTTGCACTTGGGAGACAGAAAAAGCAAAGCTCTGCATTAGTAGCACACCAGAAGGAAGGCGGAGGAAAGAGAGAGGCAACCTTTTGAAGCTAGGGGCCCATTTGAATTTGGGGGAGGGGATCTGCTGTGAGCACTCTCTTAAAATGACAGGAGTCTTCAAAGAAACATCTGGAGCCACATGGTATCAAGCTCCAGTTTGCTAGGCAAGATCAAGGAAGAAAAAGCTACCCCAAATTTCAGGATGGGATTTAACACTTGTCTGGGGTAGCCATAAAATCTTGGAGACCGTGTGAGAGATTTCCCATTGTTCTTTAGGTAAATTCATTAAGGTGGAGGAATGATATTTTTCTTTCAATCCAGAGTAACAGATTATTTTATTATATAGGTAGACTTCGATTTACAACTGTAACCCCCATTCCCTATTTTTAAATCTTTTGGGGTTGGTTAAGTTTGTATTTTATCTTTCATTGAAACCTTCATAAAGAAGAGGTAAGCTGATTTCGTAACTAAATAGCTGCTGCCCTCCTGAGTCAAAGGGAGATTTTCTAGGGTCAAAGAGGGACCAGCCCTCTTTGACTTTTCTCCTGCTCTGTTCCTAAGAGAAGACTCACAATTTTGAATGTTGCCTTGTCCAATTCATCCTCTTCAACTTCTTCGATGGGGACCAGTGTGGCCTCGCCATCTTTGTTCTGTGAAAAGATAAGAAGAGATAGCATCCCTCATTAAAAGTACAAGGTGGAAAGTCACAGATGCACCAATAAGGAAATTGAAGAAAAACAAAACAAAACAAAACTACCAAGGGTGGCAAGAAATTTGCTTTCTGCTGCCTGGAATTTCTAGGTGATTCCTTTGCCCCTTCAAACACGGCTCTCCGTGTTTATGATAATATAGTAAAGGTAAAGATTTACTCTGTCCACTCATGGACAACTGTAGGGGATGGGGCTCATCCCTCTTTGTGGCCAAGAGAGGCAGCATTGTCCAAAAACAATTTCTGTAGTCATATGGCCAGTATAGCTATATGCCAAAGGCACATGGAGTGCTGTTACCTTCTCACCAAAGTGGTACTTATTCATCTACTCATATTTGCGTGCCTTCGAACTGCTAGGTGGGCAGAGGAGCTGAGGCAAGTAACGGGAGCTCACCCATTATGTGGAACTCAAGTCTCGAACCCAGGCTGCCAGCCGTCCAGCTGACAAACCCAATGTCTTTAACCGCTGAGCCATTGCGTCCCATTTTTGTGATAATGGGACTCCCTAAACGAATGGAATTGCACAACCCTCTCATGAATAAATATGCATTTCACTTTCTAAAAGAGATGTAATCTTCAGCATACTTCGATTGTGACTGATTTGGGACACATACCTATAAATGAATTGTTTTTAGCCTTTTGTCTTTCTATTCTGGCCATAGATGTAAAATAATAGACAGAAATACTATCATGTACCCTTTTGCATGCATTTTTAGCAGGAAAGCACCCACCATTCACAGGCCTGGTGGACAATTTTGAAAGATAGTTAGCCAACTCTCAAAATTCGCTCCAACCTTTTCTTCCTATTTTGTGTGAGCAAAACTTTTGGATTTTAAAAAAATGTGTTAACCCAACAACTTTCTTCAGCCCTGGGCTCACTTATGCAATGATCACCGCAGAATGAGAAATCTCCCTGTAAACAAATTTGAAGCTCAGCTGCATGGAAATTTTATTTTCCTATGCAGTCTCCTGATTTCTCAGAGGTGGGCAAGACCAAAATAACCTTATCCAAAATCAGGAAATACATAGTATTTGAGAGACTGTTGGGGAGAACTGAGTAATTTGAAGAGCCTAGGTAGCCAGATAAAGCATCATTCAATACATGCTCAATGATAGCCAATTGCAAATTGTGTGCAAGCAAGGTACAGTAGTTGCAAAGTCTCACAATCAGCTATGATTTGGTTTGTCTTCTTCTGAGATATTCTTAGATTTCTCAGTCAAGACCACAATCTGGGGAGTTCCTGATGCTCTTCCACCCAGTTAACTCTATCCAATCCTGCTTAGCTTCCCAGTTCTAACAAGGACAGCCTAAGCATTCACCCTGTCCCAAATGCCTAAACAATGAAGCAAAAGAAAGTTCTATCCATAATATGAAATTGATTTTAACCAAGGTTAAATAAGCACACAGCCAAGTTACTAACACACATATGTGAACCTTGGTTAAAATCAGCAATGGCATGGCCACCAAGACTGGTTAACATCAGTAGGTACCTGTTCCATTTCATCCTGTCTTTCTTCCTGTTCTTGGTTTTTGGCTGACTCTTTGATTTCTTGGCTTTTGGTTAACTGCTGAGCTTTGCTTTCTTGGATTTTGGCTAAGCACTGATCTTTAATTTCTTGCATTTTGATTAATTGCTGAGCTTTGTTTTCTTGGATTTTGACTGGCTGACTAGCCTTGTTTTCTTGGCTTTGGGCTAAGTACTGAGCTTTGATTTCTTGGATTTTGGCTGAGCGCTGAGCTTTGATTTCTTGGCCTTTGGTTAATTGCTCAGTTTTGTTTTTGTGGCTTTGGGCTAATTGTTTATCCTTCTTTTTGTGGCTTTGGGCTAACTGCTTGGCCTTATTTTTCTGGCTTTGGGCTAACTGCTCAGCTTTGATTTCTTGGCTTTTGGTTAACTGAGTTCTTTCTTGGCTTTTGGTTAACTGAGCTTTGAGTTCTTGAATTTTGGCTACACTCTGAGCTTTGATTTCTGGGCTTTTGGTTAACTGCTGAGCTTTGTTTTCTTGGATGTTGACTGTCTGATTAGCCTTCTTTTCTTGACTTTGGGTTAAGCACTGAGCTTCACTTTCTTGGATTTTGGTTAAGTGCTGAGCTTTGATATCTGAGCTTTTGCTTAAGTGCTGAGCTTTGTTTTCTTGGATGTTGACTGTCTGATTAGCCTTCTTTTCTTGACTTTGGGTTAAGCACTGAGCTTTGCTTTCTTGAATTTTGGCTAAGCGCTGAGCTTTGATTTCTAGGATTTTGGCTAAACGCTGAGCTTTGATTTCTGGGCTTTTGGTTAGCTGCTTAGCTTTGCTTTCTTGGATTTTAACTAAAGGCTGAGCTTTGCTTTCTTGGATTTTGACTAAAGGCTGAGCTTTGCTTTCTTGGATTTTGACGGGCTGCTTGGCTTTGCTTTCTTGGATTTTGGTTAACTGCTGAGCTTTGCTTTCCTGAATTTTGGCTAAAGATTGAGCTTTGTTTTCTTGGATTTTGGCTAAGGGCTGAGGTTTAAGTTCTTGGATTTTGGCTAAGCGCTGAGCTTTGATTTCTGGACTTTTGGTTAGCTGCTTAGCTTTGCTTTCCTGAATTTTGGCTAAGGATTGAGCTTTGCTTTCTTGGATTTTGGCTAAGGGCTGAGGTTTGAGTTCTTGGGTTTTGGTTAACTGCTGAGATTTGCTTTCTTGTATTTTTATTGGCTGATTAGCCTTCTTTTCTTGGTTTTGAGCTAAGCGCTGAGCTTTGATTTCTTGGCTTTTTGTTAACTGCTGAGGTTTGCTTTCTTGGATTTTGGCTAAGGGCTGAGCTTTGCTCTCTTGGCTTTGAGCTTCGCTTTCTTGGATTTTGGCTAAGCGCTGAGCTTTGATTTCTAGGATTTTGGCTAAGCGCTGAGCTTTGATTTCTGGGCTTTTGGTTAACTGCTGAGCTTTACTTTCTTGGATTTTGACTGGCTGCTGAGGTTTGATTTCTTGAATTTTGACTGGCTGATTAAACTTCTTTTCTTGACTTTGGGTTAAGCGCTGAACTTTGATTTCTAGGATTTTTGTTAAGGGCTGAGCTTTGATTTCTGGGCCTTTGGTTAACTGCTGAGCTTTACTTTCTTGGATTTTGACTGGCTGCTGAGCTTTGCTTTCTTGGTTTTTGACTGGCTGATTAACCTTCTTTTCTTGGCTTTGGGTTAAGCACTGAGCTTCACTTTCTTGGATTTTGGTTAAGTGCTGAACTTTGATATCTGAGCTTTTGCTTAAGTGCTGAGCTTTGCTTTCTTGGATTTTAACTGGCCGATTAGCCTTCTTTTCTAGGCTTTGGGTTAAGCACTGAGCTTTGCTTTCTTGGATTTTGGCTAAGCGCTGAGCTTTGATTTCTTGGATTTTGGCTAAGCGCTGAGCTTTGATTTCTGGGCTTTTGGTTAACTGCTGAGCTTTGCTTTCTTGGATTTTGGCTGGCTGCTTAGCTTTGCTTTCTTGGATTTTGGTTAACTGCTGACCTTTGCTCTCTTGGATTTTGGCTAAGGGCTGAGCTTTGCTCTCTTGAATTTTGGCTAAGGGCTGAGCTTTGCTCTCTTGAATTTTGGCTAAGGGCTGAGCTTTGCTTTCCTGGATTTTGGTTAAGGGCTGAGCTTTGATTTCTGGGCTTTTGGTTAACTGCTGAGCTTTGCTTTCTTGGATTTTGACTGGCTGCTGAGCTTTGCTTTCCTGGATTTTGGTTAAAGGATGAGCTTTGCGTTCTTGGATTTTGGGTAAGCGCTGAGCTTTGATTTCTGGGCTTCTCTCTGACTTCGTAACCTTTTTTTCATGGCTTGGGCCAGGCTGCTTATCCTTATTTCCATGACTCTGGTGGCCTGGCTGCTTATCTTTGTTTTCTTTCTTCTCCTTCATTTTTGGGGTATTCTTATTTACCCCATCCTCCTGGGGGGGGGGCAAAAAATTGGATGCGTAAGAGGACCTTACTCTTAATAAAGGAGTGGGAGGATATATACAGGCAGCCCTCGACTTACAACTATAATGGGGACCAGACAATGAATGGTTATAAGTTGAGGAGTAGAGTACAGGTACTCCTCCACTTATGACCACAATCAAGCCCAAAATTTATGCAAGGAATTTCTTATGTGAGTTTTGTCCCATTTTATGACATTTCTTGCCGCTGCAAGCGGCAAGAAAGTGAGTGAATCGCTGCACTTCTTACACGCTTATTAAGTGAAGAAGGCTTCCCCATTGACTTGGCTTGTCAGAAGGTCGCAAAAGGGGGGTATCATGTAACCGCGGGACACTGCAAACGTCATAAACAGGAGTCAGTTGTCAAACATCCGAATGTAAATCATATGAACATGGGGATGCTGTAACGGTTATAGACTGCGAAAAACAGCCATAAGTTCCTTTTTTCAGTGCTGTTATAACTTCAAACTGTTGCTAAGTGAACTAAATGTAAGCCAAGGACTACCTGTACATGTGGCTCTATTTTTTAAAAAAACCCACCCTAATAGTAATCAATACAATTCTTGGTAGCAGCAGGATCCTTTTCTCAGAAAGAGAGACTATAGCAAGGATTCCAGTAGCCTCTACATGGGGCTACCCTTGAAGAGTGTTCGGAGGCTGCAGTTGGTTCAGAATGCAG
>JANHJO010368613.1:0-11755 GCA_032468235.1 Pseudoxyrhopus heterurus
CAGCCCCAAGCCTGCCGGCACAACCAGGTCTTAAGTGCCTTGCGAAAGGGTAACAGGCTGGAGATGGTCCTGATCTCTGGGGGAAGTTGGTTCCAGAGAGTCGGAGCCATCACCAAGAAGGCCCTCCCCCATGGGCTCACCAGTCTACATTGTTTCGCTGACGGGACCCGCAGAAGGCCAACCCTGTGTGATCTAACCGGGCGCTGGGAGGCAAATGGTGGTAGGAGGTGGTCCCGCAGATACCCTGGCCCTGAGCCATGTAGGGCTTTAAAGGTGATAACCAACACCTTGAATTGGGCTTGGAGGCCAATCGGAAGTCAGTGCAGCTCACGCAAGAGTGGTGTTACGTGGGTGTATCGAGGTACACCCATAACTGCTCGCGCGGCTGCATTCTGGACTAACCGCAGCCTCCGAACACTCTTCAAGGGTAGCCCCATGTAGAGCGCATTGCAGTAATCCAATCCAAATGGCTGTCCAATCTCTTATTATTGAAAACCTCCAGTGGTGGACTACCCACAACCTCTGAAGACAAGCTGTTCCACTGATTAATTGTTCTCACTGTGAGGAAATTTCCACTGTATTTATCTTACCCACTATTTTAGTCACTTTGTCAAAGAAGGCAATAAGGCACAATCCGTTTTTGACAAACCCATGCTGGCCTCTATTAAGTATCCTGTTCCTTTCCAGATGCTCACAAATGCATGAGCTGCTTGGTTATCTTTTCAAGGATCTTCCCAGATATTGATGTCAGGCTGATCGGTCTGAGGGTTCCGGGACCCATGTTTCCTCCCTTTTTGTAGATTGGAATCATGCCATCGCTTTTCCAGTCTTCTGGGAGTTCACCAATGCTTCATGAGTTCTGAAAGATTATTTTGTGATTCTTCTTGGTTTCTCAGGAGGCATCAAACCCCGAACGTTGCAAAGAGCTGAGGGGAGGCCCATAATAACGTAGCTACAGGACAGTGAGCAGGCTGGAAAGGTCACATATTGCGGGGAAATCAGTTGTGTGTGTCTCTCTCTGGGGTAGCATCTTCCAAAAGGAGGGAAGCCAAATTGTATTTTAAGAGTCAGATAAATATTAATAAGTGGATTACTGGTACAGATGCATCTTGTTTTCCATGCTTGCGTGAAGCCTGAAAATAGGATTCCGTTATGAGGAAGAGAAAGAACTGTAAGTGGGTGTGGATTGAAATTTAGAACTAAGGAGAAATTCCCTGACAGGGAGAACAATCAGTGGAATGTCTTGGCTTCAGAAGTTGTGGGTACTCCATCACTGGAGGCTTTTAAGAAGAGACTGGACAGCTACCTGTCTGAAATGGGGTCTTCTGCTTGAGCAGGCGGTTGGACTGAGAAGACCTCCAAGGTCCCTTCCAATTCTGATATTGTACTCTTATTCCTAGTTTAGTCTGTTCTATTCTTGAAGACGCTTCACTTCTCATCCAAGAAGCTTCTTCAGTTCTAGCTGGTGGGGAATGGAAAGGATTTATGCAACATCCTACAGTTACGTGACCACGTTTTATGATGGCTTTTCCAAAATGTGGTTTTGGTTTTTCTGGTTTTGCTTTTCAGCAAAATGACACCCATAGCAAACCATTGGTTCACTTAGCAACTGCAGCATTCACTTAATGACTTGAGTGCTTTTAAGAAGAAACTGGACAGCCACCTGTCTGAAATGGTATAGTATAAGGTTTCCCGCTTCAGCAGAGGGTTAGACTAGAAGACCTTCAAGGTCCCTTCCAAGCTATGACTCTGTGATTCTTTGTGAAATACTTAATAAAATGGCACAAAAGGATTATAAAATTATCTAGTTGGGAGAGACATTGGAGGTCTTCCTCTCCAACACCCTGCCTGGAGGAAGAGTCCTGATACCATCCAAGGCAAAGGACTGTCCAGCTGTTGTTTGAACATTTACAGCAGTGTTACTCCAACGTCAGCAACTTTAAGATGTGTGGACTTCAACTCCCAGAATCCCTCAGCCAGCATGCAGCATGGGGAATTCTGGGCCATACATCGTAAAGTTACAGGTAGTCCTCGGTTTACAACAGTTCATTTAGTGACTGTTCAAAATTACAACCACACTGAAAAAAAGTAACTTATGACCGTTTTTCACAGTTACGACCTTTACAGTATCCCCATGATCACGTGATCGAAATTCACGTGCTTGGCAACTCGTTCATATTTATGACCGTTGCAGTGTCCTGGGATCATGTGATCCCCTTTTTGCGACCTTCTGACAAACAAAGTCAATGGGGAAGCCAGTTTCACTTAACAACCAAGTTACTAACTTAACAACTGCAGTGATTCGCTTAACAACTGTGGCAGGAAAGGTCGTAAAATGGGGCAGAACTCACTTAACCAATGTCTCACTTAACAACAGAAATTTTAGACTCAATTGTGCCTGTATGTTGAGGACTGCCTATATTGAGGTTGATAAACACAGACCTAAGGTGATAAATCAAGAATTACTTTGGGTTAGTAGTTGAAGTGCTGGAACGAGGAGCCAGAAAATATGACTTCTTCTTCTTCTTTAGGCCGGTCACTCTCTCCCAGCCCTAGGAAGAAGGCAAGGACAAAGCACTTCTGGAAATGCGCCAAAAATTAATATGGCGTTTCCAAAGGTTTGCCAGAAGTCAAAGACTAACTGGATTTGGGTGGATAAATAAATTGAAGCAAGATACAGTTTCTTCCACTGCTTTATAGGTCTAATTTATGCCTCCATGTTTCACATTTGGAATCTCCTTTTGCCAGGAATTCCATCCATTGGTTCTGGTTCTCCATGGAGGGGAAATCCTTCTAAGTTCACCAGAACTTTTAATCAGGCAAGAGATGACCCAAAACATTTCTTGAAGAACAAATGAGAAATGTCCTCAAAGCAGGGTGTGTATTTCAGCTATGAGAAGGAGATTCATTCAGTAAGAAATTGTTCACGAGTTCCCTTTCTGGGTTGTTTTGTCCTCTGTGTGCAGGAAGTTTGTGTGACGGACACACCAGCCAATGTTACATGCTCCCTGTTTTGGACACCCTGTTCGTACGAAAGAAGTTTAGAAGACGTGGACTTGGGATGCAGATGCTTCACGATTTCTGTCAGTCTTTCCCCTCTGAGGATGCCTTGGGACTCAGCTGCCCTCTTTCTGCTGAAATGGAGAAAGGTAAAGTTTGAGGGTTCAGTAAAAGGAGATGATTTTAAAGATTACGAATCCACACAGGCAAGGATCATAGCAAACAGCCCCAAGATAAAGATTTGGCATTTTGAGGAAGAGCTGGGAAAGAAATCAACAGAGATACAGCTTTTTGCCAGAATAAGCCTCTGTGGGCAGCGTACAGGCCTCTTATGCCATTCCCAAATCCCGTTTGCTGTCCATGAAGATCTACCAAAATTTAGGGGCAAAATGATCATGTTTTAGAGCAAGAAAGCTGGTTTGCGTACACCTTGAAGAGGGGAACTCCACAGTGCAATATTTAACTTCAAGTCCCACTTTCAAACTTAACTGGTTTTTTCCCCCCGACATACCGTTACAGCATGGAACTAATGGAAAACCTTGAAAAACTTACTTTGTGTGACTGGGATGATTTTTGCCACACAAAAACTCCCAAGATTTAGAGCAGTGTTTCTCAACCATGGCAACTTGGAAGAGGTGTGGAATTCTCTGTGTTGAAGTCCTCATAGCTTCAAGTTGTCAAAGTTTGAGGAAACATTGGTTTAGAGACACATCTAAGGTCTCCTGCCTTGAGCAAGGGGCTGGACTAGAAGACCTCCAAGGTCCCTTCCAGTCGGTCACCTTTTGGGATGGCTAAGAATTCTTTAACCTTGATAAGCCATTTATTACAGAGTGTGGACTCCAAGAATTGAAGGATGGGGGAGGGGCCTAATATACAGGTAGTCCTTGAATTAGGACCGTAATGAGATTGCCCATTGTTCATTAGCTACAGAGTGTTTTTTTTGCGGGAAACCAGAAGTAAAAAACAGCTTTTGGCAAAACAACTTAAATAGCAGTAGCACTTAGACACATACTGTTTCACAATGCTTTACAACCCTCTCTAAGCGGTTTATAGAGTCAGCCTCTTGTCCCCAACAATCTGGGTCCTCATTTTACCAATCTTGGAAAGATGGAAGACTCAGTCAACCTTGAGCCAGTCAGGATCGAATTCCTGGCAGTCAGCAGAATTAGCATGCAATACTGCATTCTAACCACTGCACCACCGTGGCAATAGAGTAGAGTAGAATAACGAAAGAACAGAATAGAACAGAATAAAATTACAAAAGAATAGAATAGAATAGAACAGAATAAAATTACGAGAGAGTAGAGCAGAATAGAATGAAATTACAAAATGAATGGAATGGAATGGAATGGAATAGAATGCAATAGCCATAGCAATAAGACTTATATACTGCTTCACAGTGCTTTACAACCCTCTCTAAGTGGTTTACAGAGTCAGCCTATTGCCCCCAACACTCTGAATCCTCATTTTACCGACCTCGGAAGGATGGAAGGCTGGGTGAACCTTGAGCTGGTCAGGATCGAACTCTTGGCAGTCAGCAGTGAATTAGCCTGCAATACTGCATTCTAACCACCACGCCACGACAGCATCAATGCGGGATGTTGCAAAGCATCTGTAAATTTTGGCCGATTGCTGAGTGTCTGAAATGTGGTCACTTGACCACTGAGGGGGGCGGGGTCCCTGGCATCCAGAACTTCAGAATTAGGTTGTTTGGGGGTCTACCTGAATACATTTTGAGGGCAGCCGATCGATAATGAAGATGGCGTTGATTCCTAAAACATGAAATTTCCAGGGCTGTCTTCAATTAAGCCAATGCAATCTTTCTTAACTTATTTTTGTTGGAATAATCTCTGACATTAGTCATACTGTTGGAGGCTCTTCTCCTTATAAACAGCTGTGCAGTGTCTACTCCGATAAATGGCTTTTTTTTTTTAAAGAGAGGGGGAGGCCCAGATGCTGTGTGAAGAAAAACTGAGGGTTGACCGGAAGCCATAAATCAAACTTTCCAGACAGGAGTTTTCACTGCTTCCAAATGTTGTTAGTAAATGTTATGCAGGAATCCTTAGACGTCCCAGGCCGACATTCATCAGATCACAGTCTTAAGGCTCCTTCACAGGCTCAGATACTAAATGAAGTGAAATAAAATGTGCAAGTTGTGGTGTTAAAGGATCAGTTCCACACAGAAAATGATAATTTCTCCCCACTGTTTTCTCCTAAGTGGTTGTTGGAACATAGCGAGTTCACAGCAAGAAGAATAACAGAATAACAGAGTTGGAAGGGATCCTGGAGGTCGTCTAGTCCAACCCCTGCTCAAGCAGGAAACCTTAAAGAGCACTGAAAAAAAGTAACTTATGACTATTTTTTGCACTTAGGACCGTTGCAGCATCCCCACAGCCATGTAAATTAAATTCAGACGTTCAGCAGCTGACTCATATTTATGACGGACGCAGAGACCTGGGGTCACGTCATCCCCCTTTGCGACCTTCTGACAGGCAAAGTCAATGGGGGAGCCAGATTCACTTAATAACCGTATCACTAATTTAACAAACGCAATGATTCACTTAGCAAATGTGGCAAGAAAAGTCGTAAAATGGGCTAAATTCACTGAAGTGATTTCTGGTTTAATCCTTTGCCTTTGTGATACTGTCCCCATTTTGAGGGCCTACAGAGGAGGCTGTTGTGATCCTGTGGATAGGAAGCAAGAAATAAGGTGGAGAGATTGGAAGAGCAGACATTGGAGGTAGCAAGAGTTTGTACATCATTAATGATGATGTTCTCCAGCCAAAATAACTCCCATCCTGTTCGTGTTGGAGGCACCATTTAAGGTGCTTCTAGCCAGTGACATCACCGCTGCCTGTGGGGGCTCCTTTCATAATCCCTGTCATGGAGCTGGAGCGAATGACAGGATCTCACCCCACCATGCAGCAGCACTCGGGTCTCGAACGCAGGCTTGCTAACCTCCAACCCAGCGTCCTAACCATGTGAGCCACTGCACTCCTGACCAAAATAAGTGAGATATGATTTTGTGATTTTTGCCTTCCAGTGACATGTCTGGTGTTATGTGTTCTAGTACTTCTTTGTTGGTCACCTTTGCTGTCCAAGGAACGTGCAGGAACCTTCTCCAGCACCACAGCTCAAACAAGTTGATTTTCTTCCTGTCTTGGTCTTTTGAAGTACCGTGGTACCTCGGTACCTGTCGGTAATTTGTTCTGGAAGATGCAACAAATACTAAAACGGACGGGTACCGAGAAAACCGTGTGACTTACCACGTGACCCACTCTTTCAGCTCGAAGAAATAGCAAGTCACAAGGCAGCTATGTTCTTCCTTGCATGTCGATTACCAGAAGAAAGACCAGTGCCAGGATGGGATTTCTGCTTCAAAATGTGTTGAATACCGAAATTGACGAGTTTTGAAGCATTGAAATATCGAGGTATGATTGTACATCATTACTTCTCGCATTCTTTGTCTTCCTTAAATTAGTTTGTCAAAAGTTCTTGGAGACTTACCCAAAGGAGCAGTCTCGGCTATGGGAAGTGGAAGCACCCGGGGAGTGGACCCAGCGCGATAACATCTGGCTCAAAATCCAGCTGGAACAAAGCTTTCCAAAAAGTGAGTTGAAGAAACCATGATGTTCGACACACCTGTCCATTTATATCCTTCACAATTGAATGTAAAAATTGCAGAGGGCCTCTTGAGAGTATTTGAGCAATAAATCACTTTTTAGGAAATTGGCAGATATGTTTTGCACTACTGTAGCTACGTATCTGTTTCTCTGACCAGATTCTGGTCCTTTTTGCAAGGAGAAAGAGAATTTAGGAGTCCTCGCTTAGTGACTGCCTTGTTCAGTGATTGCTCGCAGTTACGACAGTGATGAAAAAGTTACTTTAGCTACCAACTCTTGCATTTACTATCTTCCCAAGGCTCTAAAGCACCTATCGAAGAATCAGTTTAAATGTAGTTCCTGTTGAGTGACTCCAGTTGGGACTGGCCATTTGGTTGTTAAGCAAAGCGGTTGTTATGTGAAACTGCACCTGTGCTTTTGATCAGATTGCAGCTTTCCTTTCTTTACAAACCTGCGAAGATCCTAAATGTGAAGATTGGTTATAAAGTTACTTTTTTCATCACTGTCGTAACTACGAGGATTGCTTGCCCTTGCAGACTTCACAAATATTCTTTGTTCCAGGACGAAAGCATTGCCCATTTTTAGAGTCAGTCTTGGCAAATTTAACTTCTGCTTTTAATCACAGTACCAAACTGTCCCTCTCTGTGATTGATTGATTTATCACAGGTTGTGTTGAGCCTGATCTCTCTCTGAGATATTAAGATAATTTAGTTTTTAATCTGTTATTTTTACCTATCAGAAATAGAGTCAGTAGATTTTCCAGAGTGATTTCCTATGGGATTCCCTTAGATCAGAGGTGAGCAATATGGCACATTTATGATCTCTGGACTTCAACTCCCAGAATTGCTGAGCCAGCATTCAACTCCCATAATTCCTAAACATGGCTCACTCAGGAATTCTGGGAGTTGAAGTCCACAGGTTGTCAGGGTTCCAAGTAACATCCCCATAGCAAACAAAACTCTGAGGCAGGTAGATTCCTCAAAGAATAATTTTATTGGATATGTCATATTGGCACGGCCTGGTGAAAACCGACTCGTGACTATTCCCGTTTTTTCACCTAATTAAAGGTATAAGTTTTTCACTTTCTCAAAACAATCAGTCACATGATCCAATCAGGATACTGTCTAGTTGCTAGGTGACTCCAGTCCCCTCCTTCCGAGCACCCTCAGAAATGTCCTTGGTTCCCAAGAGAAATATTTTGTTCTGGCTACAACACCCCAACCATCTCTATTCCCCCACCCCCCTGTCATTCTTCAGTATGTCAGCGCCGAAGTCTCAAAATAGCCTCAGTCAGGCCAGCTTCAGAGTTGACATAGGTTACAAACGGGGCCATAGTGGCCCACCCCTGCCTTAGTTGCTTCCCATTTTGGAGTGTATGATTTTTCTCCTTTTTAAAGGCTTTTACCGTTTCCTTTTTTGCCTTCTAACAAAACAATTTGCTGTTGAAACAAGAAACCCATTAAAAAAGAAATAACAGCAATAAAACAAGGGAACGGATTAAAAAGACAGACATGCACACACAAAACCCCTATCTTGCTGCCGGCCAAGGCAATAGTTTATCTTGTTAGATACTTCCAGGGAACTAGAAGCCTGTTCTTCCTAACCCCTCTCTTTCTGCTTTTTTAATATTTTATCTTTTGCTGAAGCTTAATAAATTTTTTTCAAGAGAAACAAAAAAGATAGCTGCTTTGTGGCTCGGAGGAGAGCAGAGCAACCAGGTCTCCATGCCCAAGCTGTTTTGATTGCATATTATGGGATGGAAACAACATTCTTTATGCTGTCTCAAAACCTTTCCCTCCCCCCCCTTAACGTAAATGCAGGATTGTATGTTGCACCACTAGTGTCATCTAGTGGCAGATGTCTACAGCTAGCCAGGAGAAATATTTGCAGCTTGCAAATCCTAAATGACTTGATTTAGATTTCTTGTTGCAGTGAGTGTTGCAGTTTGGCAGGGATTGAAGCCTTGAGCAGGTAGGAGAACAGCGGTGCAACTGTTCAAAGTTACGAGGCGCCTTCCCAGAGCTACTGACAAGGAATGTCTCTTCCAGATGCGGACCGAAGTTCTCCCATGCCAAAAGATCAAGATGATGAAGTCAAGGAAGAACAGATAAATACAGTGAGCTGATAAAATTGGTGCCTCTATTATTTGATCACAGAGTTGAAAGGACAATGAACAGATGCTTCCTGGATGCTAGATTTATAAGCTTAATTAGTCAAGATTGGGTGAAAATATCTATTGCAGTTAAAACTGCTCTTTTTATCAAGACCAAGGAACAATATTTTAGGCATAGTTCTCTAAACTCCACCCAATGCCATGTTATACATTTGCTTTCTGCTCTTCACTAAATGCTAGACTTCATCAATTGCAAAGTATCTTTGGTGACGCTTTCATTGCAGAGTTTTTTATGCTATTTCTACTTCTTAGCCCGAGTTTTTTTTTTAAATAGTCTTTAATATTTTTAAATAATAATAATTATTATTATTTTTGGAATTTATTAACTTTTTTTTAGCTTTGCTATGTGCCACTTAGAGTCACTTGTTTAATGAGATGAGTGGGTATATACATTTGATATATCAATAAGTAAAATAAAAAATATTTCTGTGAACTCCATGCAAGCATAAAATGTCTGGTCAGCTAGAATAATCTTACCAAGAAGACAGGATTAATCTCTATTTCCATTCACACATACACAAACTTTGGCCTGGAAATGTATTTGGATCTGTAGAGATTCTCAGTCATCCAGGTCATGGTTGTCCCAAAGGTGCTCTTTTTCAGCAAAAGAGCTGAAGAAGCTTCTTGGATGAGAAGCGAAACATCTTTAAAAGCAAAAAACAAGAAAGTCCAGTTGCCTCCTGAAAAAGCACCTTTGGGACAAGGTATATGGGTGTTTTACTGAAGTGAGGCATGCCTATGAAGCACTACTCTATGCTGAAGTTGGGAATAGACCTGAAACATTCTTTAGAGAAGCCTTTCCACAAACTCAGTTTGTATGCAGAATATAGAATAACAGAGTTGGAAGGAGGTCTTCTAGTCCAATTCTCTTCTCAAGCAGGAGACCTTACAGTACACCACCCTGGACAAATGACTGTCCAATCTCTTCTTGAAAACCTCCGGTGATGGAGCAACTTTGAAGACAAGGTGTTCCACTGGTTGATTGTTCTCACTGTCAGGAAATTTCTCCTTAGTTCTAGGTTGCTTCTCTCTTTCATATTCTTCCATCTGTTACTTCTTGTCCTGCTCTCAGGTGCTTTGGAGAATAGGTTGACCACCTCTTCTCTTGTGACGACTCCTCAAGTACCATCTAAAAATTGCTACTATGTCACCCCATGCCTTCTCTTTGTCAGACTGAGATACCTAACCGTCGCTCATATGATTTAGCTTCCAACTCCCTAATTATCTTTATTCTTCTTCTCTGCACTCTTTCCAGAGTCTCAACATCTTTTGTAGTATTGGACACAATATTCCAAGTGTGGCCTTACCAACCTTATGTTGTTGTTAGTTGCGAAGTGGTGTCCGACCCATCGCGACCCCATGGACAATGTTTCTCCAGGCCTTCCTGTCCTCTACCATCCTCCGGAGTCCATTTAAGCTCTCACCAACTGCTTCAGTGACTCCACCCAGCCACCTCATTCTCTGTCGTCCCGTTCTTCTTTTGCCCTCGATAGCTCCCAGCATTAGGCTCTTCTCCAGGGAGTCCTTCCTTCTCATGAGGTGACCAAAGTATTTGAGCTTCATCTTCAGGATCTGGCCTTCTAAAGAGCAGTCAGGGTTGATCTCCTCTAGGACTTACCATGTCTTACCATGTTGTAAAAATATACTGTGCAGCTATACTTTTTCTGATGATCAAATCAACACTCCAATGAGGCAAAGGCAAAATAGGATAAACAGCTTCTTGGTTTCTATTGAAGCTTTTTACACAGGTCCATTTAATAAGCTAGCTCCAAGCCAGGAATCTCCATAAGACATAACCATTTACTACACATTTTTAGCAAAGGCTCCTCTCAGTTACAGATATTCATCAAAGCTTTTTTGGTAACTCCCAATGCAGCTAAGTGGACACTGTCCACCCTGAAAGTTTATGCTTTATCATAAACAATCAATCATGTTTATAGATTTATTTTAGATTTAAAGGTATATTCATTCATATGGTCACACATGTAACCATATGTACAAACACTTAAATGTTATTTGAAACAATTTTATAAAGTTATTCATCAAGCATAGCTATTCTTACAGGTTCTTGGTTTCATTCAGAACCAATCACAATCAGCAGCTGTTAATGATTACACTATGCAAGATAAAGCAGAATAACAGAATAAAAAGTGCTGGAAGGGACCACCTGAGAGGTCTTCTAGTCCAACCCCCTGCTCAAGCAGAAGATCCTGTATCATTTCAGTTTCCTCATTTGGATACTTTGTAACATTCCCCTTTCTTGGATGCCACTGTATCTTCTTTTCTATTCCTTTTGGATCCTGATAAAGAAAATTCCAATATAGATAGTCCTCAGTTTATGTCCATTTGTTCATTGATCAAAGTTATGGTGGAGCTGCAAAAAGAGACATAGACTCATCCTCAAAGTTCTGGCCAATAGAACACCTTGGTGGCACAGGATTGCAAACAGGGTACTTACTCACTCACTCACTCACGATTACAAAATTTCAGGGAGTTGCAGTCACATGATCACTAAATATATTCAATAAACTATCTGGATAACCGTGCTTCGTTACGAAACTATGTGATCGGCCTTGATAAAGCTTGAAAACTAATGATGTAATAGCCATCTTCTCCACGGCAGAACATCAGAGAGTACTGGAGAGCGTCATAGGCACAGTGCATCTCACTGATTCGTAACGTGTTGTCTCTGCTGTGGAGAACGATATCTCTCTTTTCAAAATCCTGGCCAACAATGAGAACAGCCACTTCTGTAATCGTGGGGGCATTGAAACAACCTCGGTACTCTCCAGAAGGCTTCCTATCGACGTTAATCACCACTTTGAAGTCCTTGTGGCCCTTAGGAACAGAATCAACAGCAGCCTTAAATTCCAGAATATACTTGTTGTGTTCATGCAACTTCTGCAGTTGGCTAACCAGTTCTGGATTAACGCCCAGGTAGATTCCACAGCGGATGTCC
>JANHJO010368841.1:0-11708 GCA_032468235.1 Pseudoxyrhopus heterurus
ATGCTCCCAATGTCATTTATTGCTATTGCTATTTTTTGCCAGAAATTGGCAAAAAAAAAATGAAGCAAATTGCAGTCATGTGACTGTGGGATGCTTCAACTTGGCCATAAGTCTGAGCTCTTTGCCAGGCTCCAGAAATGCAGTTATGTGACTCTAGGTATGTTTGCATATGCAAACATTTTTTAGTCTATTGTAACTTTGAATAGTTGCTAAGTGAGGACTACCTGTAGGAGATTTGGACATGCCAGAACATAGAAAATAGAACACCAGAATAAGAAGTTTTCTCGTCCAACCACCTGCTCAAGCAGGAGACCCTATATCATTCCAGACAAACAGCATGGCTTATGTGATTCCTGACTACAGTTATTCTTGTGAAAAGGATATGGGCATTCTGTAGACCAGATTATGCATGTTTCCCTGTGAGGTAGACCAGATTAAGAAACCAACTCCACAGAAGATTAGAACCATACATTATTAAAATAGACTATAGTAAACAGAATCTTGCAAGTCCATAGGTAGTCCTCAACTTATAACTGTTAATAATGTTCCCAAGTTTCAATAGCCTCAGAAAAAGTGACTTACAACTCACCCTTGGAGTTACAACCATTGTTCCACCCCTGCAATTATATGATTTCAATTTGGGCACTTGGTAACCAGTTCACATTTATAATAGTTGGGAACATCTTGAGTCACATGATCATGATTTGTGACGTTCCCCACCAGCTTCCAACAAACAAGGCTATTAAGATATTTAAATTTAGTAGCTGGAGCAGTGGGCTGGGTCCTCATTTTATCAACCTTGGAAAGATGGAAGTCTGAGCCAACCTTGAGCTTGGTGAGGATTAAACTGCTGTTAGTGAGCAGTGAGTTAGCTCGCAGTAATGCATTTTAACCATTGCCCTACCATGACTATTGAAGTGCTGCGCTGCTCTGACAGACCAGAATATTGTGCCTATTTCTGGTTATCATTACAAAAGAAGAACACTAAAATCTAGAGCTGAGGCTGTGGCTTGTTGGTGTGGGGGCTGCTGGAGAGGACTGGTGGGAAATTAGGAATTTGTTCTGACTGCCTGTGTCACTCACTTCATTCTGCCATCCCAGTGGCTGCACGAGCCTGATCTATCTTACAGGGTTGGGGAAATGATGAAGACAGCAGGGGAGAGTCACTGCAAGTGCTTGCTCAGTTGGCCCACACAGGAAAGGTTCAACGTACTTTGCTTTGGTTTTCAATATTATCAATTATGTTTCTAATTACAGCGTACTGGTAAGCAAACTTGGGAGGATTTCTCACCTGACCTGTTAGTGGAGGAAACAGACATGCAATTGCTCTGAGCATCATCTTCATGTCTCCCCCAGACTTTCCTGAGAAGGGAGGCCCAGCAAGGCACAGTGGGGTGGGCAGAGCATTGCTGCTGGCTATGGGTCTTCAGAGAACTCTCCTGGACAGTCTCCTCCTCTGGCCCTGTGGGAGGCTGGCAGCTCTGCCCTTGGCCAGCAGCAGGGATTCCTTGGATGCCCCTTTATCGCTGGGAAACTCAGCGTGAAAAGAGCACCAGTGGCAGCGTTTCGGAGTCTTTTTTCCAAGCAGTCCTTGGGGAGATGGGGCTGCAGCTGAATTCATTCTGTTCTTCCCTCTTTCTTCTCCATGACCTTTAAAGCCCCACAGCCAGCAGCTCAGAGCCAGCTTGTCTCGGCATTCAGCTTGCATTGCCAGCCAGAGTTCTTTTTCAGGTTGGGCTGCTCATTTAGAAACTGATGTCTCAAAATCTGAGATAGCCAGCTTGACATGGGCACAAACTCTACCCCACTAGCTACCCAGAAAGGGTAAACCCTGTACTACAATGCACGGAGCTATTGTATGCCATTTCTGCAAAGTGGAGCAGTTCAGCCCAATTGGTCTGTTGGTACTTGATGTAACACCTCAGGTACTGTTCCAAAATTGTGTTCGCATATTCACAGGGTCCATTGGTACTACGATGATAGGTGGAGCCAAGATGGAGGCCCTGTGAGGAACCAATCAGATTGAGGAATTCCTGCCAAAATTTTGACATGAACTGTACCTATTGGTTTGAAATGATGCATTTTGGGACTCCATGCAGCCGATAGATATGCTGCACAAACATCTTCGCCAGGGACTGGGCAGAGGGAATCTTTGGGCATGCTACAAAATGTGCCTGCTTGGAAAATAAGTCCATGATATCCAGATTAAAGTATTTCCTGCACTTTCCACCAAGTCCACAATAAAGTCTATAGAGATATCTTCACAGGGCTTCATCAGATCAGTCACTGGCTGCAATAGACCAGGAGGTTTCCTGGGTAGTCATTGGGCAACTGGCTACATATGCCTCTTCGTCTTTTTTCAACTTTGGCCACCAGAACTGCCTCTTCACTAAGTTTTTATGAACCCAAAATGTCCTGCTGCCTTTGTGTCCTGACTCCTGGAAAATTGAGACCTGGCCAGGACATATAATTTTGCCATGCCAACACTTCCTTAAGTGACAAATGGTTTCTTCAGATCAGGGTGCTTCAGGACTGGCTCTGCAGTGAACAGGAATTTCAGCTTTTCAAAAGCAGCTTGGCAGTCAAGGGACCAATCCAGGGATTGGCTGGGTTTTGGTTCCCTCCCCCATTTTCAATAGATTGGTGATCAGCAGGGCTATCTGGGCAAATGTGGGAATGGATTGGTGGTAAAAGTTTGTGAAGCCTAGGAAGCTCTGTAACTGTTTTCTCATTTTCAGAGACTCCCATTCCAATAAAACTTTCACTTTTCTGGGGTCCATTTCCATTTCCTCATTACAGATACAGTACCCCAGATAGTCCAAGTGAGTTTTGTGAAACTCACACTTGGACAGTTTCACATAGAGTTGGGCTCTTTGCAGTTTCTTGAGTACTGCCCTGACTAGCTTCACATGCTCTTTGGAGAACTTGGTGTATATTAATATATCGTTCAAGTACACCAAGACCCCTTTGTATAAATGCTCATGCAGGAGTTCATTTAGTAGTTGCATGAATATGGCAGGAGCCCCCTGCAGCCCGAAGGGCATTACTCAGAACTGGTAGCAGCAACTGAATGCAGTTTTCCAGTCATCCCCCTCTTTAATCCTCACTTGATAGTATGTCACCCTTAAGTCCAGTTTAGTGGAGATATTCCCCTTTGACAAATAACCCAGCATGTCCCTCATCAGGGGGAGGGGGGTGCATGTTTTCCACACATATGCAGTTTAGGTCTCTGTAATCCATGTACAACCTAAGGGACCCGTCCTTCTTTTCCTTGAATAGCACCGGGGCTGCCATTCTTGATTTTGCCGACTGGATTAATCTACTTGCCAAGTTCTTATCAATGAATGCTCGGAGCTCGTCCATCTCTCTGGGGGTCATGGAGTACATTTTCAGCTTGGGTAATTTGGCTCCTGGCATGATCTCTATCCTGCAGTCAGTGGGTCCATGAGGTGGGAGCACATCTGACTCCTTCTCACTGAAAACCTTGGCTAGGTTGTGATACTCTGCTGGAATCAATGGCTCTAATCCATTGCCTCCTTTTAGTGTATCTGTGGTCTCCGCTTTTACTTCCCTAGCCATAGGTGCACTGCCAGCTCTCTATGCTCTGCCTAGCTCTTGCTGGTTAGCAGCTTTTCTCAGCATCCACCACCTCTCTTTGTTCCAGCTCACAGAGGGGTTCCACTTTTTCCACCACACCAATCCCAGGATCCTAAATTCCTCTGCGCAAGGATACGGATATGGGATTCCATGTGTCAGGCTGCCATGAGGTCCTCGAATCACCCACATAGGAGCTGCATGACTGCATCTAAATCATCCAGCTCTGGTGCCCTACTATTGTGCAGGGATACTAGCCAGCCAGCAGCACCACCTTCCAGTTGGATGTCACTGAGTGAACCCAGGCTGCATCATCTGGATGCATCCCCCCATAGTGCTCCATGTGGTGCCACATCTGGGAGAAATGGACCATCGGGGGGAGAGTGGCCATTTGTCTTTTACCACAATGTACCCAGTTGGTAGGGCTGCTGCTGCCACTGGTGAAGGAGGAGAGATCCCAGTTGCTGCCAGGGCAATGGGGGAAGGGCCTTCTGCTGCTTCTCCTTGTGCCAGGAATCCAATCATCCCAGCAGGTGTCAGCACTACCAGCTGCAGGAGGGGAGGAGACAGGGTGGTTAATGATTTCACTCCCCCCTCCCAGCCACTGCTGCTGCAGCACACGATGATGCAGATCCTTTGATTTCTAGCCCACTGAACTTTTCTCCCAGTTGCTCTGATGGGCTTGTGGATGGCTGTTGGAAGTTTCCCCTCGATCGGTTTGTCTGACTCAACCAGCCACTTTGCCTTCTACTTGCTCCCTCAGATCATATTGACTCCTGAGTGTCAAGGTTCCAAGTAATACATCCCATCCAATAAGAACTCCAAGGCAGGCATATTCCTCAAAGAACATTTTATTAGGACATATCAAATTGGCATTTTCTTGGTGGAAAACTGGCTCTAAGTTTGGTTTTACACTCAATTAAAAGTAAAAGGGAGAAGACCTTGAGAACAGTCTGATGCAATACAAAAGGCTTGGGTGCCTTGGAACTGAACTGAGCTGATAATTGGTGCTGTCCTGTGGAATTAACAATTGCAAACTGCTTACACTGGATACTCAGAAACAGATGGGGAAGACACAGAAACCTGTCCTTGAGAGCATTTGACTCTTGGTGGATTACAAATATGTTGGACAACGTGAACTTTGGATTTAACTTGAAATTAAGTGGAGGTGGGTTTTTTTTTTGAATTGCTGAATAGAGGTGATGTGCAACTATTGGGGTTTTTTTGTGGGCCTTGTGGATTACAAATCATTTCCTATAAGAAGAATAAGTGAATTAAGAGGAATATTGAAGAGACTACTTGGACATTTTAGATACAATTTGTGTGGAATTTGGAGTTAAATTTAGAGTTAAAATTAAAGTTGAAAGATAGTGAAATTAGTTGAGGATTGAAAAGAAAAAAATTGTGGGGGAAAGAGCATTACCAGTTAATATTTAAAAGGGCATGAAGAGGGAGTGGAGAATTTGGGAGAAATTTGAAGAGTAGTGAGGCACCTTATTTTAAGTTGCTGATACGTTGATAAAGTTCAAAATGTCAAATTCAAACCTATCTAAATTAGGAAAAAAAACTTAATCAGCACCACCATCTGCCCCATCATCAGCAATGTCAACCCCTGCAAGCCAAAGGTCAATAGAAAGCTTAATCCAATAGGAAAAAATGAATACAATTCAAAAAGATATGCAAACATTGTTCCAATCGCTACAAGAGGTCCTAACCAAGAACCATAATGAAATAAAGACTGAGATGGGTGAGATAAGGACTGAGGTGGGAGAGATCAAGGGAAAAATGCAAAGTATGGATGAGAAACTGGGGACTTTTCAACAAATGTTAGCTAAAAATGAGGAAAAGATTAAAATAATTGAAGAAAACTCAAAACAAGTAGGAAAAAACCAGAGGGAATAAATCAGAGACTAATGCAGGCCAATAAAGAACTTGAAGGAACTATAATCCAGTTGCAAATGGAAAAGGCTGAACACTTCCTGAGGTTTCAAAATATTGAGGAAGGGAAAGAAGAAAACAGAGCCGAGTTGATGGTAGAGCTATTGGCTCAGACATTAGATAACAACACATGAGATGAGGGCGGAGATAGATGAAGTGTTCAGAATTCACACTAGCTACACTAAAAAGAAGAAACTCCCAAGGGAGGTACATGTAAGATTCATGGAAAAAAACAATAAGAGCAGAAATTCTTAAAAAAAATAGAAGAGGAAATCCTAAAATATAAAGGAAGAGAGATTGTAGTTCTAAAGCAAGTAACCAAAAGAGTTAGAGACCTGTGGAAGCAGTATCAATTTCTGACGGGACAGTTGATCAAACACCAAGTAAACTTCAGGTGGCTGATACCAGAGGGAATCCTGGTTACCTGGAATGTTGAAAGACATAGACTGGACTCTCTAGATAGTGCATATGAATTCTATGACTATTACTTTAAGCCACAGGAGCAACAAACAAGAAGTGAGGAAGTAGAAAATAGAAGGCAAGAGGAATTAATGACAGATGAAAATACAACTAAGCAACAAGAAGGAAGTGAAGTTGAACAAAAGAGACAAGCAGAATGAGAAGGAGTAAGAACAAAGGAGCAAAGAGAAACAAGAGCAACTAGAATGGCAAAACCCACTTATAAGTGACACAATGAAAGAAGAAATAAACCTATTATCAATTAACATAAATGGATTAAATTCTCCATGAAGAGAAGACTCTTTACAAAACTGCAAAAAATGGACTTAGACATAATTTGCTTACAAGAAGTACACATTAAAAGACTCAGTAGTATGCCTCCTGCAGGTCTAGTTTGGTGAACACCTTCCCCTTGGCCAAGTGGGACAGCATGTCCTTCATTAGTGGCAGCGGGTAGGTGTTCTCCATGCATACTGCATTTATTCCTCTAAAGTCCATGCAGAGCCTCCTCGACCCATCTTTCTTTTCTTTAAACAAGACAGGGGCGGCCACCCTAGACTTCGCTGGTTGTATGAAACCCTGGGCTAGGTTGGCATCAATATAGTCTCTTACCTCTTTCATCTCTTTGGGAGTCATAAAGTATATTTTTGGTTTTGGCAGCTTAGTCTATGGGTCGGTGATGGGGTAGAGTATTGCATTCCTCTTCACTGAACATCCTTGTCAAGTCCTGGTATTCTTTTGGGATCTGGAGAGTCCCTGGGAGCAGCTCTGCTGTTATGATTTTATGAATTTTTATGATTGTAAGTTTTTAGAATTGTTTTAATACTTTTTATTCTATTCTTGTATTTTTACTGTTGTGAGCCTCCTGGAGTCCTTCAGGAGCGAGCGGCATACAAATCAAATCAAATAAATAAATAAATAAATAAATAGCAGCCTTCTCTCTTCGGTTAGTGTCGTTCAGCTGCTGACAGGCTTCTCTCTGTGTTGAGGTTGGGGGTGGGTCTGGACCCAGCGCCAAATTCAATTTTCAGTAACCCCTTCCCAGGTGATTGTTGGGGCCCATTTGTCTAGTCACTCCAGTCCCAGTATAATGGACTTGGTCATTTTTGGCATTACCAGATTAGCTCCCAGTGGTGGCCCATCTCTAGTTTGAGATGTTCAGGGACATGCATGGGCACCCTCCTATTAGTGACCCATCAACCTGCTCAGATCACATGGGGTTTGCTAGCCAGTATGGGTCTTTATAGCCAGCTTAGTGACAGTGGAAGGGCTGATGAGACAGTGGAAGGGCTGATGAGAGCCTGTGTTGTGGCTCTCCAGTGTTCAGCAACGCTGGCAGTTGATTCTGACTCTGAGGTAGAACTTGAGCCGGGTTTGAATGCAAGGGAAGGATTGGAGGAGGATCCTGCTATGTTAGAGGCCAGGCTGTCTGTTGGCTGCCAGTTGCCTTCTGCATCTGATAGCAGTGAAGCTGAACAGATGGAACCAATCATTAGCGCAAACTAATGAGTAGAGAAGAACAGAGAACAAAGAGGGGCCGACAGAGAAGTCAGGCCACAGGTGAATGGCCACTCCTCTAAGGCATAAAGAGGTGCGAGTGGGGAGTGGCATTCGCAGAGAACAACTTGTTTAAATCCATTCTGGTTTGGTTCGGCTCATGTTCTGATTATTGGATATTTTCACTATTCCTGCCTCTGCCTTGAGAACTGCGTGTTTGCAAATATCTGTGGACTTCTTATCTAGTTGACAGCTTGCCTGGGACTAATAAAGGTTTGAACATTCACAGGTTTTGGATAAAAGAGAATGTTTGTGTGTTTGTAAAATAAAGGGAATTTTTTTGCTTTAAGAACTGTCTTGGAGCGTCTCTGAATACCCTGGGTCAGAACAGCCTGTGTCTATGATGGCCTCTACTTCCCCTTGGTGTCCTGTATCTGGCACCACTAATTTTGACTTAATTGTGAAAGGACGGATGGTTTCACTTACCATCAGGGCATCCTCACTATTGTCGCTGCTATCGCTGCTCGTCAATGGTAGGACCTCAGGGTCTGGAGTTCTCTCTTCCCCTTCTTGGGGGGGGGGGTGAGACTTCAACACTTGCTGGGTGAATTTCCCCTTTTCTGCAGGTTTCCGCAGTGATCTTTTGGGCTTTTTGGAAGAGATTTGGCCTCTTGCTTGTGGCACTGGGGCTGGAGCCAGGCACTAGGATGCTCGGTGGCCTTGTTGTCCACACTGGAAGCATTTTATGGGCATTGTGAAGGCCCATCTAGGTGGTCCTCCACCAAGCATGGGCTGGCTCACCATCCCAGTTGTCTTTTAGGTTTCCCCTATGGGGTCTCCTTCTGGTGCTATAAGTCCATAGCCACAGCCATCTGATACCAGTTGTGGATGCGGTCTGGGATTCCCTGGCAAAGGCAGATTTGGAGAAGTTCCTTGTCCAGACCTTCTTTAAAGTAATGGACTAGCATTAGCTCTGGCCACCATCTCAGCTTCCTGGTGATTCTTCAGAATTCCTGGACGTATTCCTTAGCTGGGCGGCCTCTCTGTCTGATTCTCTTGATTTCTTTCTCTGCCTCTTGCTCATGGGATACGTCCTCAAATTGGCTCCTTAATTGCTGTAGGAAGTCACTGACATTTTCTAGCTCAGAAGCCCCCTCATCGTGAAGCTGGGTCACCCATTCCAACGCTTCCCCCTCCAGGTTGTCAGTGAGGATGGAAACAATTGCCTGGTTGTCTTGGTAGCTGTCCTCATAGTGGTCAGTGTGAGCCCATGCTCGGTTTAGGAAGAAGGCCAATTTGTCCGGGCTTCCATCGAACACTGCTCGAAAGCATGGTGAGGCTTCTCCTCAGAGTCGCGATTGTGGTGCAGCCGGTGGCTGCAGCACGGCTGACAGTTGTGGTGCGACTGGTAGGGCTGGGATTCACTGGGCCTGGACCTGGACCCAGCCCTGTCTGGGGTAATATGCCCAACTGGGGGGCACTTCCCCTGCCAGCAGCAGTCATGGCTGGCTTAGCAGGCCAGCTGGTCTTCTGCATCTGGGTGGTCTCCAACAGGAACTGGGGCTTGACCAAGCTGATAGCGGCTGCGGAGGGCTGGTAGCTCAGGTCACCGGAAGAGTTGATCAGTCCCTCCTGGGCAGACTAGGTTGCATCCCAGGTTGCACCATGTGCAGGGGTTGAGGCACTGCATCCTGAGTAGATCAGCCCTCTTGCATGGGAAAGGTAAAAGTCGGTTGGCCCAAGAGAGCCATCGTGTGACTGGTACACTGCTGCTGGCCAATGCTGCTGAGATGCATCTGCTTGAATCTTTTGGGCAGCCCCTCCAGGGTTTGGCTGTGAGCCTGGTACTTCCATTCCCCCAACTCATTCAAATCCAGGGGTCCCGTCAACCTCCACTTCAGGATTGTCATTCTCACTTCCCTCGTGAACGTGACTGGTCTCTCCCACATCTGGCTAGTTTGAGAGGCTAGTTTGGACTCCAGGTCCTCCTCCGCTCTGTAAAGCTCTTCGGAAACTGGTCGTTGGAATTGTTCCTTTGCCCGGGCCCCTAGCTGGCATATGACTTCAGCCGTGGCTTTGGCAGCTCACTCAGGCATCGAGGGGAATGTCAGGCTCTCGTTGATTCCCCCACAGGCCCTACCAGTGCCTGGTGCTTCTCCAGTTTCTTCCTCCATCTTCCCTGAGTCTTTCCCGCTTCCCGGGTAGACCCGGTGAGCAGCCAGAGCTCAGGACCCTGGACAGCAACTCTGGTTTGGAGCCTTGGAGTTTAGAGAGCCCGTTTAATGTCCAAGTTTCAAGTAATACATCCCATCCAATAAGAACTCTGAGGCAGACATATTCCTCAGAGAACATTTTAGTGAGACATATCAAATTGGCATTTTCTTGGGGGAAAACTGCCTCTAAGTTCCTCCTGGTTTTATACCCAATTAAAAGTAAAACTTTGTCACTTCCCCACAGTCACCAATCACATAGTCCAATCAGCATGTGGTCCAGTTGCTAGATGACCTCAGTCTCCAACTTTCAAACATCGGCACCAACATCCTTGATTTCCAGGGGAAATAATTTTATTTTGGCTGCAACACACCAGCTATCTCTACACCCCACTCCTTGGCTCCTTCACTCCAGGCTGAAGGACTGCCTTGGTGGGAGAGGACATGGCAAGGCTCGGCCGCCTTTCGGGCCCAGCTTTGGCTTCCACGGGGCCTTCTGGGTGGGAAGCCTGAGAGAAAATGCCTCTCCGGTAAAGCTTCATATGTGCTTTTTCTTCTTGGCATGGATGGCCTGAGAAAGCCTCTTTTTATGGGCAGATAAAAAGGTTGCTTGGAGGGGTGCCAGGGGTGACAATTCATTTTGCTTTCCAGGTGAGAATAAGTGGCAACTGGAAGAAACGTGCACAGCTACATAATTAGGTTGCAGAGCAGAAGGTCCATAATCCATAGTCTTGTAGGCAGTTCTTAGGAAGTTTGAGAATTTGGTCTTCAATAAGTAAAGGAATGCCTCCTCCAACCCCTACCCCTCCCCCTTCTCGCCCACCCTTTCTTAACTTAATCTTACTCTGTACTCTTCTCACAGCCCTATAAAGATGAAAAGCTCAAAAGGTCTCAGAAGCAGCTCCGGCCTCCAGACCCTCTTCTCTCTGTAAGCAGGGGACAAAGCAATTGTGTCTGAGCGTCCCTGGGCCGGGGGCGGGGAGGCGTTTCATCCAACCCCTTGAGGGAGTCCTTGTGCTCTCTTGTTTTAGCTTCAGTGAGGTTTCTGGTGCAGATAGATCTCTTCCTGTGGATGTTTCTTCCCTTGAAAAATGCTTGGGGAGACACATAAATGAGGGGGAGAAGTGGTACAACCCTCCGGATTAGCCTTCCATTCTAATGAGCCCAGCAGCTGCTCATTAGACTCTTTGCCCAAAGACCCAGCTGCTACTCCATTCAGTAGCCAGGTCCTTTTCAGTCCCCAAATCTTGGTCTTGGTGCTGGCATCTGCTTTGGCCTGGGCATACAAGGTAACAGTTTTTGTGGCGTGTTGGGTGAAACAAATCAATTGCCCACAGTTTAGCCTCGAATTCTTGCTTGATTTCCTCTTGACTCATTCCTTGTCTTTCTGCTTGGCTTGCTGTCGGGCATTGTCCCTGCAGACCCCCTGGCCTGATCCTCCTGGTCTTTGCTGATCTTGGATGCTTCATCTGCCCCTCGTCCTGGCCTTGGCAAGTCCCATTTTCCTCTGATCAGGGCTGCCTGGTGAGTGCTTAGCATCAACCAGAAAATTGGAGTCCTGTTACGGTATTTAAAATGTTACTGCAAATCATGGCTTTAGTTATTACACCATGTAGATTACTGCCACTATTATATTATCACAGGAAGACTTAGCAAGGGAACATTTTGAAATCCCATCATGAAATACCTTCTGGGCAGAAAGCAAAAGAGAAAAGTAAAACTGTCGTGTAAAAATGGCTTTTCTGGAGCACAGTGCAAGATTAATGCACTGCCCTGATTACCACCAGTCAGAATAGTGTCCTGTTTGACCTTTTCTCTATAAAAGAATTTTGCAGAGAAAAAAAAGAGAGAGGGTTTCAACTGAAAGTTGAGATAGTCGAGAGTGCCTCTATGAAAGTTTTGTGACTTCTCAAAACCTTGCTTGTGTTAGAAAAAATATCCTTCTGGGTTCTGCTCCAAGTGGGAAGAAAGACCCTGGAAGCATGGTGACTGCTTGGAAAGATGGTTTAT
>JANHJO010369290.1:0-11634 GCA_032468235.1 Pseudoxyrhopus heterurus
ATTCTGTAAACCGCTTAGAGAGGGTTGCAAGCCCTGATAGGCGGTATATAAATACAGGGCTATTGCTATATTGCTATCTATGGCTTCTAATACTGACAGCTGCCTCAAGGTCACCCAGCTGGAAGAAAGCAGCTGCATACTAACCTAAGCTTCAAGTGGCCATTCTGGAAATATCTTGCTTGAACCCAATAGGTCCTGGGGTGGGCAGGGCGTCTCAGGGACAGGAGGCAGTTAAGGGAGGGGAGAAATTTAACCCAGGGATTTGGGAACACACCGTTCTCAATTCTGGCTTTGGGACGCTGCCTTACATTTGACTTCCAATCAAACGACGGCTTTCTCAGCACATGGAAGGAACCGAGGTTTTTACGCGGCGGCCGGTTTGACAAACCTGGTTTTCCTGCTTTGACAGAACTTGTTGTGGCCCGTCTGGTGGAGCGAGTGAAGCGAAGGGAAGGAGCTTGGGTGGGTACGGGAAATGAAAACGCTGCTCCCACGAAAAGAAAAAGAAAAGAAAGGAAGCTTCCCAAACTCATAATTATGAATAAGCTTAAATTTATAACCTCGTGTCGTTCTTCGGGAACGTTCTCTTCCTCTTAGCTGGGTTGAACTCCTTGAACTCTAAGGTACACTGCCCCGGTAGGTAGAGGCTCCATTTATTTATTTATTTATTTATTTATTGCACAAGGAGTGCTCGGCTTTCAACCAGGGGTGGGATTCAGCCGGTTCTGTCCGGTTCGGGTGAACCGCTTGTTCCGATTCTGCGCGGTTCGGAGAACCTGCAAATCGGACCACCGGCTGGCCTCGCCCCCCCCACCTGTTTTTCAGTCCATTTTTGGCCGTTTTGGGGGCAAAAAATGGCCTGAAAATGGCCCAAAAAAACAGCCCAAAAATGGCCCCCAAAAAACGGCCCCAAAACAGCCTGTTTTTCGGGCTGTTTTCAGGGCGTTTTTCCAGCCAAAATTGAGCATCCTGAATTGAGGAGAGTGCCTGGGAAGCGGGCAGGGTGCGATAAGTGATATCACCCACCCAGTCACATGACCACCAAGCCACGCCCACCAAGCCACTCCCACAGAACTGGTAGTATCCCACCACTATTTACAACAGTTCATTTACTGACCGTCCGAAGTTACAACGGCCCTGAAAAAAAAAGGGACCTACCATCGTTTTTCGCCCTTACGACCGTTGCAGAATCCCCGTCGTCACGGGATTTATATCCGTACGCTCGAGAACTGATTCACATTGATGACGGTCGTAGCACTGTCCCCGGGGTCACGCGGTTCCCCTCTTGCGACCTTCGGACAACGGGGAAGTCAGATTTACTTAACAACCGTGGGGCTCGTTTAACGACCGCATCGATTCCGTTTAACAAAGGTCACAAGGGAAGTCGTAACCGTGGGGCAAAACTCGGTTCACCAGTTTCTCGCTCAGCGACATCCATGTTGGGCTCAACTGTGGTCATACATCGAGGACTGCCTGGAATGAAATTAAGCTCAGGTTCACCTCGTTTCAGTCACTGATTGTTTCCCCAATCAGAACAATTTTTCAAGTCTGCTCAGCGTAAAATCATTTGAGGGATGGACTGGAGGACCTTCAAGGGTCCCTCCTGACCCTAAGATTCTAGGATTTCTTGAAAATAGGCCCATAAAGAAAGGGCTTTCGATGAAAGGAAATGACAGCAGTCCTTCAAAATGGAAATATAGGGGTTTCTTTTTCCCCTGTGACATTCCAGACAGCTGCAAACTTTTGACCCTCTGCTCAAAAAGCTAAAACGTGTTTGGACAAACCTCAGCATGAAGGTGGATCCTGGCAACCTGGTTTGTTGTGGTTTTTCCACCATCATCAGAAAAAAAGAAAAATAAAATCTGTCAACGTGATTTTGGCAAACGCCCTGTTTCTTTCAGGTGAATCGCTGCTCTCTCTGGGAATAATATATGAATCTTTAAAATAATAATAATTTATTTTAAAACCTGGCAGGATTAAGGTGGAAGATTTTTTACTCTTTTTCTCAAGCCTGAAAAAGCGGTTTTGTGGGTTCAGAAAGCTAAGCAGGGTCGGTCCCGGGTCGAGTTTGAATGGGCAGCTTTCTGGAATCCCACCAATGTCGACTAAACATTATTTATTTTTTTCATAAATGTTCACAAAGTCACCAGGAGTTCACTGGAATTTGCGCAAAATTCACCTAAACAGGTAGATCGCTACTGTTCGAAGTTACCGCTGAAAAAGTGACTCGTACTTATGACCATTTCAGGATTCCCTGGTCATGTGATCAATGTTCGGCCGCTTGGCAACCTGCCTGTATTTATGACGGTTGTGGCATGACTGGATTGCCATTAGTGGCCTTCCCAACTGGCTTCCAACAAGCAACGTCAAGGGGGGGGAGCCAGATTCATTTAATGACTGATTCACTTAATGACTGCAGTGATTTTCTTAGCATCCACGGCAAAAAGGATGTAAATTGGGCGTGACTCCCTTAATAACTCCCTTGCGGTCCTATGTTGAGGACTTATTATGAAAGTCTCAGGGGATTCAAAAGCGCTATGAAAAAAGTGAATAGTAAATTGTGCCCGAGAGCAGATTTTGTCGGATTTGATCCTATCTCCACGTCAGATCCGTTTTCCCAACTCAATCGACCCATCGATTCTGGTCAACGATGTGAATTTCATATCCAGAGCCAATTTTTCTTTTTCTAAACCAGTGGAGAAATCCGGATTAAACTCACCCCTTTTCGATTTCAACATCCGAATCAAACCAAGTGATAGGTCTGAATTATCTGATTTGATAGGAGTGGATGGGATTAGGGGAGGGGGGGAATCATCTTTAGATTCATTCTTCGATTTCAAGGCGCAGCCCTGACCCTGAAGAAGCCCCAATTTGTCAAAGGCAACTCATTGTGTTGTTGATTAAGATCCTAGAAGGATAATTAGAAATCAATTAACGTAGGGAGCGCGGGGACTCAAGTGGTAGAGACGCTGGGCAGGAGGTTAGCAAGGCCACGTTCGAGTACCCGAGAGCTGCTGTAGGGCAGGGTTGAGCTCCTGTCCTTCCCTCCGGCTCCTGCCAGGGATGTGAAAGGACCCCCCCCCAAACTGGGTATCCCCTTGGCAATGGTGATGTCTCCGGCTAATCCTTTCAACCCAGAAGCGCCTCGGTACTTCTGACATGAGTGCAAAACAAATTAACCTCGGACCAGGGGAGAGTCTGGCTTTGCATTTTAATTAGATGAACTGAAATGTATTCCTTATTCATATTTTTTTGCACGGCGCCCCATTTTGTAAGGTAGGACTACACCCCAAAATAACACAACTCTTCAGAGATCGTGTAATGCCACAAGATAAAGTTCTTTATTTCTTACAAACCCAAGCGTTGGGCATTCCTCTCTTTGAAGACTCTTTCTCTTACATACACTTTGGTTCCTTCGCCAAAGGCGTCCCTGCCTACCGCAATAGCAAATCCCAGAAACTTACACAATTTAAGGAAAGGAGACAGCCATTGAAATGAGAGAAGCTCGAACATCTGGAGACTTTGAAGAATTGAGGGATGCTCAAACATCTGGAGACTTGGAAGAATTGAGGGATGCTCGAACATCTGGAAACTTGGAAGAATTGAGGGATGCTCAAACATCTGGAGACTTGGAAGAATTGAGGGATGCTCAAACATCTGGAGACTTGGAAGAATTGAGGGATGCTCGAACATCTGGAGACTTGGAAGAATTGAGGGATGCTCGAACATCTGGAGACTTGGAAGAATTGAGGGATGCTCAAACATCTGGAAACTTGGAAGACTTGAAATATGCTCGAACATCTGGAAACTTTGAAGCAACATTCCCCAAAACCGAATGCACGAAGAGGTCAGAAAAGGCGAGGGAGGAGGTCAATACTGAACTATTATGGGATGCTTTTTCCGTCATGGTGGATTTGGGATTTTTTTTCAACAGCCTTATTTACAGCATGGGTCAGGAGGACACTTGGAATCACATGGACAAACACACTGCGGTTTGACGCAGATGTTGTCAACAGCTGGTCCTGTGCACTTCGGAGCACACAGGGGAGGGCAAATGGGGACGCAGCCATCTCCGACAATTTTAATGCCCGGGGCTGCACAAACGGGCACATCGCAGGGACAAGGACAAGGACAAGGACAAGGACAAGGACAAGGACAAGGACAAGGACAAGGACAAGGACAGGGACAGGGACAGGGCGGCACACACACTTTGCTTTGTGTAGGGCATCCCTTTCCGCAGATAGGAGGTGGGAGGCAAGGCTGTTTGCACTGCTGGTATGGATAAGACATTGTCCTTTTCTTTAAAAGGAAGACCAATCTGTGGAAATAAGTAGAAGAAATGTCATTCCTGGTTGGCACATCCTCAAAGGATCTCAGACACTCGTGACGGTAGCTTGAAGGACATCAAGTTGATGAGAAATATTATCTAAAGATCTGAACCACCCAGAGGTTTCATCTCCAGAACTTCAGCTCTGCTATGATAAGTACAAATCTGCTTGTTGCTCCCAGATTCATTTCAACTCTTCTAAAACAGATTTCTTTCCACCCTTAATGGATGCTAAAAATATTGATCTGGGACATTGTGTCTGATTCCTCTACCTTGTTCTTTTCCCTTTCATCTTCTGACTGGTGGGATTCCCATTTAAATCCACTTCAGAACCAGCAAGGTAACCTCAAGAAATATCGTTCAGTAAAGATACATTAACCCCATAAAACCTTACTGGAGAATTTCCTTGGTAGCAAGCTATTCCAGGTCACCATTATCAACCTTCTCAAATGTAACTGTCCATCCTAAAGATGGATTAAAAGAAGATGCAGGACCATCCCAACAGGTTCCTAGAACCCATAATTACATTCAGCGGTGACCAAAAACAACACATTTTGGACTTACCTAAATCAGTGCCAATCCCCAACTTGAGAAGAAACACCATCCACAACCAAGGACCTCTTTTTATACCAGTTGGTTGAAAATGAGTTCCAGAAAGGAAGCACCTTAAGTGTTAAGGACTTGCAGTGGTGGTTTGTGTTTTTTTTTCCCCTAGATGACTTCAGGATGTTACTCCTACATAATGTTTAAATTGCTAGTTGGAAATAATTATTCCAACACTTTTTTTTTTAATTGAACGGAGATCTCCCTGTCTTGAGGGCTCTTGGTCACCTGAGCTTGCTTTGAAGTCGATCCCTTGGAACGTTACAAGACCTGATCTTCGCTCTCCCTATCAGCCGCTGAAAAGTGTGATTCTCAAAGGAACCTCAATTTACAAAGGTAGCTGATTTTGCAAATTGGCCAAGGAAAGGGGGGAAAATTGCATTTGAAGTCAACTGAAAGACATTTCCGGACAATTCAAAGATGCCACAAAGAAGAAGCAGTCAACCTATTTTCCAAAGCACCTCAAGGCAAGACAACAAGCAACGGATGGAAACGAATCAAAGAGAGAAGCAATCTAGAACGAAGGAGTAATTTATTGACAATGAGAATAATTAATCCATGGAACGGATTGTCACTAGATGCTTTCAAGAAGAAACTGGACAGCCAGTTGTCTGAAATGGCACAGGGTCCTCTGGTTGAGTGCTGGGTTGGACTAGAAGACCTCCAACGTCCCTTCCAACTCTTATTATTCTGTTACTGCGTTACAGAAATGCCCTGGAGAAGAGACAAATCAAGAGCACAAAAGAGGAGAAGAACGCCAGGCTTGTACAGTCAAAACTTGGGGTGATTCTGATACCAACGGATGGATCAATTCCTTTTCCAGAAGTATCCGCAGATTGGGGTCTAATAAAGAAGAATATTTGTAGTTCAGGGTTGACGTGGGGAGTCCTTGGTGCTCTCTGAGCTTGTTCGTTTTCTTGCACTGATAAATTTCATCAGTGCTCATTATTCTCATTATTTCCTAGTTTGGGTAACGAAACGTCGGCAAGAAAACAAGCAAGGTCAGAGAGCACCAAGGACCCTTCACGTTGGTGTCTATTCCTTCAAATGGAAAGACTTTCAGATTTCCCCAAGTCTGGTGTACATTCATCCCAAAGAGATGGAGAGTGTAATATTTCAACACTTCTGAAAGTTTCAAAAGAATGCATCAAGCTTTAAATGCGTCCATCGCATTTAGATCACATCCAATAATCCCCGAGGGTTGCTACTTTGGAAATACAATATGGAAATGGAAATCGGGGGGATGAGGAGGTGCAATCTTATACAAGACATGTTATCCCCCCAACCTTTGGGGGGGAATGCATCCCAGCGAGACAGCAGAGTTGGAATGGAACTGAATCGAAATCAAATTAAAATTTGGCGCTGTTGATCCTAGAGCTCTGGGTGCATTAAATTGTTTTTTCTTTGGGTCAAGTTGCAATGAGATTCGAATCATGTTTCAGAAAGGATCACAGCTCCTCCGCTAAACTGAATTAAACTAAGTACTAAATTAAACTAAAGCAAAGTAAATTAAACTAAACTAGATTAAACTAAACTAAATTAAACTAAACTACGTTGAGCTAAACGAAATTAAACTAAACATTAAATTAAGCTAAACCAAATTAAAGTTAAGTTAAACTAAACTAAATTAAACCAGACAATAAACTAAATGAAATGAAATGAAACACTAAATCAAACCAAATTAAATGAAACGCTAAATTAAACTAAACATTTGGTTAAGCTGGGCGATCCCCGTTTCCCGTTTTTTTTTTACCTCTGAGAAAAAAATCTTGAAATGTCGGCAAGATTATTATATGCAGGAGAAATACTGAAGTACCCACAACAGAGGATTTAAATTAAAATTTGTAACTGCTGTGTTCTTTAATTATCTTTTTCTTTCTTAGTTGTTTTCCTTACTTTTTCTTTTATCTTTTGTCCTTCCTCTAACTTTTTCTCTTTCCATCGTTTTGCTCTGGCTAAAATATTTTTCAATAAGCATTGTTTTTTTTAAAAAAAAAGAAAAGAAAAGAAAAGAGAGATTGAGAGATTGAGAAAAATGCGACACTGCCTTTTTACAAATTGCTCAATTATGCGGGACCTTCTCATGTTCCTAATGACCCCCAAAACGTGTCTTCTGCCTGACCCAAAAGTGGTTGAGGGTTGGGCGAGGCTCGGTTGGTGACAGGAACAGGATTAAACAGAAGTCAAACCTCTAAACTGTTCATTAAGAAAAGAACATTTGATGGCTTAGCAGAACTAAGAAAAGGGCGGGCCAAAATTAGATGATAAAGAGATTTTAAGAAGCTTGTTTGAGGCTTACAGGAAATCAGGATTTAAGAACACGGTGTTATCTCCAACCCTTTTGTTCTGGAATGATTCCGCAAGAAGCACATTGTTTGAAAAAGAGACATGTCGTCCTTATCTGAATTTGGTTCTCCTGGTTGATCCTTATTTATTTATTTTCTTCTTAAATTCACTTGCCCCATTTTGGCATCTTTCGCGGCTGAAAAAACATTGTCGATAGAGGGTAGGTGGGCTTCCAAAACCCGTTGAAGAACGGAAGAGATACACAGAGTTGGAAGGGATCTGGGAGGTCTTCAGAAGGAGACCCTACTCCGTTTCAGACAAAGGGTTGTCCGAAAGGGTTGGGGGTTCTCCTGAAACAGGGTGTCAAAAGGGTCACTTGGGGGGTGTTCATTCACAGCAGAATCCATTTCACACCTGGGTTGTGGTTGAAGGAGGTAAAATCCTCTTTAATCCACCCCTTGAAAAGAGATCTCTTTGCAACCTCAAAGGTTGGGTTGTACACGAAGTGTGGGCGGTTGACACAGGTGTGTTCAGTTGACTTGAAATGTAAAGAATTAGCTTCTTGGTGCCTTGTGTTCATCTTGAAATGGTTTGAACAAGGCCTCACACAGGAAGGAATTCACTTTCACCCCTTTTGATAAGGCAGGTTTGAGCAATTCCATCTCATCTTGGATTCTGTGTCCCATAATGACCTCCAGATTGTTCTTCTCAACCTCTGGGTTCAAAATGGACAGAGGTAGCCCATAGCACCATTGGTGGTCACCGCTTCTCGGAACATCTCCAAACAAAGTAACCACCCACAAGAATTTGGCTCACGGCACCCTCAAACCCACCTTTCTATTTTCCACAGCTTCATGAAAGACTCCTTTATTGAGGGAAGCCTTGGTTATAGCAAAAATTCGGCGCTCGGTCTGGTCATTTTGGTGGTTTTTAATCCGTTCCCTCTTCTTTTCTTCTTCTTTTATCTATCATCTCATGATACCTTCTGCTGCGGTCTGAAAAAGTAGGACTATAAAGGGAATCACAGAACCACAGAGTTGGAAAGGACCTTGACGGTCTTCTAATCCAAACCCCCAGCTCAAGCAGGAAACCTTATACCCCTCCAGACAAAAATGTGTCCAATCTCTTCTTAAAAACCTCCCGTGTTGGAGCAACTCACAACTTCTGGTGGCAAGCTGTTCCACTGGTTAATTGTCCTCAGTGTCAGGAAGTTTTTCCTTAGTTCCAGGTTGCTTCTCTCCTTGATCAGTTTCCATCCGTTGCTTCTTGTCCTGCCTTCAGGTGCTTTGGAGAATAGGTTGACCCCCCTCTTCTCTGTAGCAGCCCCTCACATATTGGAAACAGCTATCATGTCAGCCCTAGTCCTTCTTTTCATCAAACTAGACCTACCCAATTCCAGCAACCGTTCATCATGTTTTAGCCTCCAGCCCCCTAATCATTCTTGTTGCTCTTCTCTGCACTCTTTCTAGAGGTTCAACATCTTTTTTGCACTGTAGCGAACAAAACCGGATGCAGTTTTCCAAGTGTGGCCTTACCAAGGCGTTATAGGGTGGTATTAACACTTCATGTGATCTGGACAAGTGTGAATTTTGTTCATTGCTGGTTTCCATCACATCCCTGCCACGTTTGTTTATATTTTTGAATGGTCCACCTTTCTGCCTTTTTCTCCAAGAGATGAATGACCAAGGAAGGAAATGACATTCGGTGATGTAACCCTGCCTCTTCTCAGCAGAGGGAAAGTGACCACGATGGAGAGATGGTGGCCTCAGCTGAAGGTTGACCCAGGAGGTCTGGGAACAGGCTGGATCAGAAGAACCAGAAACGGCCGGGAGATCTTCCAAGGAGGTGAAGGCTGAGCAGAGGATGGAAGCACGGAAGTTGGAAAGGAACGAGGAAAAAAAAAAAGCACCTGCAAATAACAGGGCTGGCTCGACTAGATCATGGTGGAACTGTTCCAAGAAATGGGTCCAATTGTATGTAATGGGTTTAGTTCTAGATAGCACAGATAGGGGGAAGCACCTAGCTTATCTTGGCAAGCTCAGATGTCAACGTCAGCCCTATCAGGTAAACCAGAGAGGATACAAGTCTGGGTGAGCCAATTCTACTTTATTGCAAGTCTAAATTAACAGAACCTTGCAAGTCTGAAAGCACAAATCTCCCACCGTCTCTTTTTACAGCCTGATCCACCAGGACAGGTTCTTCCTAAGTTATTTTTTTTCCTGACTGTTAAGCCATTAGGGAATCCTGCCTCCCTTCTCTGATCCTTCCCTAGCAACATCTCTTTCCCTTGTTTCTCACGTTCATCCCCACATAGTACAATAGTTCCTGTTAAACACAGTTGAACACCATCCGTCTTTGGGACTTCAGAGCACTGGGTCACCTGCCCTGTAGCCCTGTGTCCAAGGGGTTAGACTAGAAGTCCTTGCAGGTCCCTTCCAACTCATTATTCTGGTTGCTGGAGGCCAAACCCGCAGCAGGCAACAGCATTCTTGGCTGATCTCAAATAACTAAGCAGAGTTTACCCTGATGGCTCTTTGGGTGGGAGAAAAAAATACCAGTGCCGCTGTAGGCCAGGTATCCATCTTGAAAAATAGACCATGAGTAATTATTTTATATAATTAGCTTGAAAACCTCAGGTGCATAACTAGGGCATGGCTGGAAATTTGAGCTGACTCCAAGGACACTTTCTTTTATGTTCTCCAAATCAGCGTAGATGATATTTACTATCCAAGTCATCCAGTTCACACCTGCAGATTACTCACTAATACCTTGGGAAGAGAGAGAGCTGCCTGAAGGGGGGGAAAATTAACCGGAGATTTCCCAGCTTGTATTTCTACCAAGTGTTACAAGCCTGGGTTGGTTATCAGCTCTGCCGATCAGTTCTTCTCTTTGGTCCAAGTAGTAAATCCAACTTAATAGCCATAACGCCTACAGTTAACCAATCATCTCAGTCTGGAATCGACCATCTTCTGAGTCACATTATCTGAAACGTGGAAACATTTTCATGTTTGTTGGTTTTTCTCCAGTTGTGGATGAAAGCTCTGGAGAATTTGGAACCGGCACTTCTTTTGAGGAGATCCTAGTCATCATGAAGACAAGAGTCCATAACAACCCCAAAAAACAAATCAATGGAAGGATTGGAAAGTAAGTTTATAAGCAGTGGTATTAATAGAATAGAATGGAATGGAATGGAATGGAATAGGAATGGAATGGAATAGGAATGGGAAAGGGAAGAGGATTAGAATAACAAAGTTGGAAGGGACCTTGGAGGTCTTCTAGTCCAACCCCCTGCTTAGGCAGGAAACCTTACAGCATTTCAGACAAATGGTTGTCCAATCTCTTCTTAGAAACTTCCACTGTTGGAACATCCACAACTTCTGGAGGCAAGTTGTTCCACTGGTTAATTGTTCTGTCACAAAATTTCTCCTTAGTTCTAGGTTGCTTCTCTCCTTGATTAGTTTCCATCCGTTGCTTCTTGTCCTGCCTTCAGGTGCTTTGGAGAATAATTTGATCCCCGCTTCTTTGTGGCAGCCCGAGATATCGGAACATTGCTATCATGTCATCCCTAGTCCTTTTCGTCAAACTAGACATACCCAATTCCAGCACCCATTCTTTATGTTTTAGCCTCCAGTCCCTTAAACCATCTTCATTGCCCTTCTCTGCAGTCTTTCTAGAGTCTCAACATCTTTTTTTCCCATCGTGGCGACCAAAACTGGATGCAGAATCCCAAGTGTGCCCTTGCCAAGGCATTATAAAGTGGTATCAACACTTCACGTGATCTTGATTCTATCCCTATTGCACAAGTATGCTGGAGTAACGTTTTCTAATAATTCAAAGATTCCTTGGGATTTCCGTGACTTCTTCCCAGGGACTGAAAGGAACATACTTTCATTTAAACAGTTTTGTAGAATACCAATGTTTTAACACAGTCTGTAAATAAATTGGTTGAAGTTGTGGGAATGCAGCCTTGAGGTGAAGAGAACCTTAATAAATGCATGTTGTTAAACAGGGTGTCTTGCTACTTACCTTTACTGCTTACCGTTCAATAAAGGCTTACAATGCTGTCCAGGGTCATGCATTTTTTTATTTTAATGTTGAAGGTAAGTTTCGTTTAAACCCAGGCCGGCTGAAGTGGAAAAGGATATGCCCCTTCCCCCCCTCTGCCAATTATCCTCTTGGTGTCGATAGACGCTGTGTAAAAATATCCATTTACCAACGGCTTCAGGAGGAAAGAAAAAATTAAGATTTTCTCCCATTCTGAACTGGCGTCTCTCCCACTTCAGGCTGGAAACTCCTTTCTCAAACTAAAATGCTTTCCAAAAATTGCTTTTCCATGAATTTTAGAATGCAGAACCACAAATCCAGATGTAAAGCAAGACTTTTTTCTTTTTCTTTCCGTCTTTCCTTCCTTCCTCCCA
>JANHJO010370026.1:0-11525 GCA_032468235.1 Pseudoxyrhopus heterurus
CCAGTAAATGAGGCCTGGATTAGCTTTCTGCTTAACCCAACATCCTGGTTCCGATGGTGGAAAGAGTAAATGTCTCGAGGCCACCAAGCTTTTCCCACAGCTGCAGGGCCTGTGAGTGGGAGGGAGCTCACCTGACCCGTCAGCCGAGGGCAGTGGGGGTCGGTGATGTCGTACTGTCGAACGTCGCCATGAAACCAGTTGCTCATGTACAGGAAATGGTCATCCAACGAAATAATGAAGTGAACGGTGTATGCTTGAGAAGAGAAAGTGCCCAGAAATAAGATCAGGAAGAAAGTAGGGTTGCTTAAATCCCTGGCATGCAACGTTTTCAAGAATTTTTGTCCCCCCAAAAGCTGCAGATCTCTCAGCTACGAGGAGACTCGGCCTGTTCTCAAAATATGCTAAAAATCCTTAATTTGAAGATGGAGGGTGCAAACTCCTTTTTATATTTCCCTTCAACACAGCTAATTCTCTGTTATTTTAAGATTATGTTTAATATTTTATACTGTTGTTTTATCATAAGCCCACCGTAAGCCCTCCAGAGTCTCATGACAGAAAAATGATTAGCATATAAATTCATACATACGAAGGTAGAGGGTTGACAGGTAAGTATGAGAGCAAAATCCGTCCTGTACTATATTTACCTACCTGGCATTTTGGGTAAGTACCACCCGGTGACCGTCTTGTCTGGAATCTGAATTACCTTCTCTGTGATCCATGTCCCATCCTGCAAGAGACACAGGGTTGGTTGGGACATGCAGAGCTTTTAAAGTCAGTGAGGAAGTCTGGTTTTGCTTAATAACCATATAATTCACTTAATGACCATGGTGATAAGCAGAGAATTATCGGTATTGTGCACACTTTTTAATACCGCATTCTGATGGAAAGGGTGGGGAGAGGAAAGAAGAAAGAAATTCTACTTGTTTTCACCTCCTTGTAAATATGATGTATGGAGCCTTCGAAGCAACAGCTCACAAAGCCGTGTGGGGAATCTGGGTTGTGCAGGAAACGGACTGCTATGGGGATAGAGTTCTCCCCCATGTCAATGGACTCAACGAGGCAGCGGCTGGTCCAGTCCCACACATTCAGGTGGCGGCCATAGCAGTCTGCAGAGGAAAGGAGAAGAATCATCTCAACTTCTTCTGGTGAGTAGGAACGCCTCCTGTCAGAAGCTATACAGAAGGGGTAGAGGTTTCACTAAGCAGTTCCGTAGAAGGGCGGTGGGCTTTCTCATGTTGGAGACCTCCAAGCAGGAGCTGAAGTGCCACCTCTTGGGGAAGGGCTAGCTGTAGTCTAGATAGACCAGAGGGTTGGACTAAATAGCCACCAACACCCCACCCCTCAGAGCCATCCTGCCACAAGGAGTCTTGAGTCCCACTTTAGGTAAGAGTCCAATCCCCCGGACCTTAAGCTCGGGCAATGTTCCATCATCTCACCTTTCCTCAGACATTCAGGGTTGAACCCGTCTACAATAAATTTGGGGATTGCCAGTTCAGTGCTGAATAAGACGTTATGCCTTGGTTTGTACCAGAAGTCAAATCCTAGTGGAGCTTCATCCCCAGGGCGGTTCCAGGTGCCCTTCACTTCCCACGTTTCCATATCCACAAGAATAAATGCACCTGCGGTTTGGAGTTCAAATGAATTCAAACGGATGTAGGTAGGATTGGCTGAAAGTAGTTTGCCCCTCTCAAAATTGTCCAAGAGGTGACAACAGCCTGGAAGAGAGTCCAGGACTTGAGTTTCAGTTTTTCGGAGTTTGTGGAGAAAGTTTCTCTCCCAACATCTTCCAAGCCACATCACAGCACCTCAATCTGGACCCCCTTTTTGGAAAACATCTGCCCAGTGGTACCTTTTCCATTGCCAAATAGGTCCCCTAGGGAGCTGATCATGACTTCTCCGCTGCCCAGGCAGCGTGGGGCGAATAGTGAAGCCACTTTGGTTTTACAGAAGACCTCTCTGGGCTCAATCACCTGTCAAGGTTGGGGAGAGGAAGAGAAAATCAAAACTCTTGCACTGTATTTTTTTTAAATTTCCTTTGTAACTCTTCAAAGTGCTTTGATCTGAAAACTCCAGAGCCCAACTGCGGTCACTGAAACATTGGGGGTTGTTGATAGGAATGTGACAGGGTGAAATAAAACATTTGAAAATTAGTGGGACATCTTGTGTATAATCGGGTCGTTTGTCAGGGTTTCTTTCTATGCTGCAATAAATTCCAGATGTGGGAATGGTAAACTGGTTTCTTTTCTATGGTGTAGATACTCATTTTGTAAAAGTAGTGTCTTTTTTGTTAATTATTTTCCTTTTCTGTTTAAAATCAACATGAGCTCCTCCCTTTGATTTTATTCCCTTCGTTCTATGCATAATAATTCTGCTCAGCGGTTTTGCAGGGAGACTTGAGAATCACAAAAATCGGTTGTATGCATTTTTTTTTCTTCAGTGTCTGTGGAAATGGATTTTGGTTTGGATCGCTTATAAAAAGGTGAGGGGCAAAAGTAAGGCAAGGTCAAGGGATCAATAGTGGTGATGATCAGAGGTTTAAAGTGCCTTGCACTCCCTCATGGAGTCCTTTGCAAGCCATTTCCCTGGCTTGCAACCTCAGAAGATGGAGAGGCCTACCTTAAACAGGCAGGGAGCTTGGGGGTTGGTCCCGGTGTCCACCACATAAATCCGCGAAGAGTTGAAACCCGGAATGACCAGCCGGTTGCGTTTCTTGGTGGTGTCTCCGAAGGTGCTGCTGCAAGCGTTCCAGCTCATGAAGTGAAGTTCATCATTAATGTAGGGCATTTGCAGCCGGTGAATAACCTGGTGGGGAAAGATTGGAGAGGCAGAGATTCAACGTGCATTGTTTTATGTCGTTGGCTCGGGTTAGATTTCTCCATCTGTTTCCCAAAAGGTCAGGATTTGTGTATCTTTGGATGAAGAACACCGTTTGCACAATAGAATTTTGTTAGTAGAAAGGTCTCCTTCTGCTTGATATTTCTCTCTCTGGGCACAATGAGAATATATCTGCTGAACAAAGCTCCGCATTGGTGACAGGAAGGGCATCTGGCCAGTAAAACTCAGCTCCATTCAGTTGCCCAGACTCCACCCCTCAAGGGATTACGGGGTCATTAAAAGAAGATGGTGGAAGATCTACTTCTGCTTGGTGGAAGATTGCATTGGTTGTGGATTGTTACTGACAGAATACTGGTTTCTCTCCCAACTGGCAAGCAGGACATCGACAGGACGGGGGTCCCTAAAACTCATAGCCTTTTTCTTCCCTTCCCAGTCTTTCATGCACCCTCTGCGCAACAGTGCTGCACCATTCAAAACCTTGAGCTGAAGTCCTCGCATGTGTGAATGCAAGAGCCGGCATCTGAGCATCACCTGCTTTCTTTATGGATTGTGAGCATGCTCGGTGCATTATAGCATAGGAGTCTGCGGTACCAGCTAATGATCCTTTAGGCTTCCTACAGCTCTCATAGTTCCAGCCTCGGCTGCACCTAGTTAAGGTGTCTGTGCATAGGTGTAACTGACCATGACTTTGCTGACACACAAATGTGAAAATGGCAGATCTGCCTGAGGATACCCAGTAGACACCAAGGAATAGAACGACTTGAAACACGCTGGAAGCTGCTGAGCCTTGTTGTGCTTAGAATGAAGGATTCCTTTAATTTGATTAATTTAAATTGTTCCCAGGTTTCCAAGTGTTTTGGAAACTGAAAATGTGTCTGAACATGTTAATATAAATTTTCCTTGACTTATGACACCAATCGGAACTCAGTATTAAAGAGAGGCCCAAGGAAAGGAAACCAAACAAGCGTTCGCAACATCGCCCCAAAGAACCGAATATCCTCATACTTGGCAATAAGTGGGAGATTCAGGATCCACGTCCACCGTGGCGAGATAATCGGGCTTTTGGGTTCCCGTCCTGGTTAAGACGCAAAGCACGTACATCAGCTTCTCTCGTGGTCCTAGGGAAAATATCCACATTTTCGGCTCCTTGGCCTAAACCTTACATCATTTCTGTCTGAGGTACAACTGATGTTCCCCCATGCTCTTAGGGTATTGGAATAACCCATGCTGTTGACCAAATCATTGGTCAAGGGAGTTCGGTACCAGATCAGTTGTCCCACGCCAAATGTCTCAACTTGTTTGTTGAGCTTGCTCCACACACCACAACGAGGCGGCTTAATATGAAATGTGAGCCCACCCCTCATCTCTGCAGCTGGACTCAACATCTATTTCCCTGCCCTGCTCTGCAGAAGGGGAGGATATCACCCCTTCTTACCTTTCATGGCATCCAAGGGCGTTGGATAGCAACATTCTTCCTCCTCTTTAAAAAAGAAGAAGAGAGAGATTTAGCTTCTGTGCATCAGAAGGGACACACGGATGTTTTAAGGAAGGTTGCGGACAGGCAGCATTGGCGAAAAAGGCAGGTGCCTCCGACACGAGATGGGATGACTTCCTACCTTTGCTCGGCTTCTTCAGAAGCTCCTTCTTGGCATCTCTTGTTCGTTGTTTGAGCATTTCCATCTCTCTGTTTTGCTCTGCCTCTGCTTGCATGCGTGAGGTTCTCTGGCTAGCTTACAGCTGGTTTATATATCCCATGGGAGCTGACCGAGTTTTGCCCCGCATCCTTTGGGGCTGTTAAAAAACAAGCCCTATTTTGTTTCATCTCTCTCTCCTCATGCTTTTGATTGTATCCTCAGAAAAGTTTATCTGAACCCCCATCACATCTTCCTGTTTTATAGGTTTTCTGACTCAGATCTGAATAACCAGATTTGCAGGGAAAAAAGCACTTTGGTGCACATTGAGAGTAACCTGTCAGAGAAGGAAGGCCGCAAGAAACAGAAGCTACAAAATTTGGGGGTGGTTTTATGATTTGAGGGTTTTGTGAAAGGAATGGAGGCCTGTCTGGAGTCACCTGCCCCTCAGGGTAAGTCAAAGATTTTTGAGTTGGTTTGCACCAGAAGTGCTTTCTCCCCCCCCCTTTTTTTTGAAGATGTTTAAAAATTTCTTATCCAAGAAGTATCCTTAATTCTCGATTCTTTTGCAGTCTCGAGAAGTTAGAATTGCAACCATCACCGATGTCTTCTCCAAATTCCAAGAAAGCTCTGTGCCTCATAACGTGGGTCCAGCAAGCACCATCAGCTTTGTCCTAACCTAGATAACTTTTATTTTCAGTAGTGGTAACTTCAACCTTATCCTTGCCTTTTGAGATTATCCCAGTTTTTGCATTGGGGAGACGGGAAGGAGAGAGAATTATAGGACTTCTGCTGTTCTGGCAATCAAGCTGGAAAAGTACCATGTGGACATAAAAAGGAGAACATTGGGGCTCTGCCCTGTGTCTCGGCTGCTTTTCAGGAGCTCAGCATTTTTCATTTGGTGGGTCTTTGTTGTGGTTTATTAGCTTTATTCTGGTTAGGGTTGGCATCCTTTCTCTGAATTATGCCTGCTAAGCTCTTCTTGTTGCTGAGTGCTAGCCATTGGGTAGAGCCTTTGATGACTCCGCTGTTGGAATTTCAGAAGTGATTAACTGAGTCTGAACCTCCCGTCTTCCCTCTTTCAAACTCTTTCTTTCAACTCTGCCTTCTTAGCTAGAGTTTTACAACTTTTTCTTATCCCCTCCTGCTCTTCATAAAGGTTTCACCCTTCTCCCCTCCTGTCTATTACCTTTGTTGGGTTTGATAGAAAACGGAGCTGCAGCGACCCACATTCATGGGAATTCGAGGTGGCAACATCCCGAATGTGGGAGAAAGGACTCCACGTCGGCTCCCTCGGCATTCCCACGCCAGAGAAGGGTGGGTTAGTCTAAGTGTTCTACAAAGCCCTTTTCCCAACCCTCACATTCTACAGACTTGGACTGTTCAAAGTTTGATTCAAAGTTCCGTGGAGGAAGCCCAACTGGGGAATGGTTAACACAGAAGTTAACTTCGCACATTCCAAAGTTCCGTTGTTTTATCAAACAAAGTATTGTCAAGCTACTGATGGTGAAAGCAAACCAGTTTCAGTTTAAGGGTTCAGGGGGAAATTACTGCTTATTTGGCTTTTGTTTGTCTTGCTGATCAATTAAACTGCTTAACATGAAAATGTGAACACAGAGAGGAGGCCATGGAGCCCTTGGCATTCCGCTTTCAAACTGGACAGACCCACAAACCGCCTGAGAAACTGTCCCCCCTCCTCCTGTGCCACCTGCCCTTAATGTTGTGCTGAAGGTGTGACCTCTGATGGCTCGTGATGGCCGTTGGCTATTAGTTGGAGTTGCTTACTTTTAGTCCTGGATTAGGGCTGTCCCACAAGCAGGTGATGGATGACTGTGCTTGGGCTCTGTGTGCGAGCGCCCCTTTGTGGCAGAACAGGGCATTCTTCCCCCGCCTGGAGGGAAAATCCCTCTCCTGCAGCTAACATTAATTATGGCCTAAGTCAGGGCACTCCAAACTTGGCAACTTTAAGACTTCTGGACTTTAACTCCCAGAATTCACACTGGCTGGGGAATTCTGGGAGTTGAAGTCCACCAGTCTTAAAGTTGCCGTGTTTGGAGACCCCTGGCCTAAGTTCTGGATGGAGAGCCAGTGTTGCATAATGGTTAATGGATTTGACAACAGGAAACCATCAACTTTAACCCTGTTTTAGGCAGGAAAGCCAGACTGGGTGACTTTGAGCCAGTCCTTCTCTCTCAGCCCCAGGAAGAAGGCAGCGTTGGTTCTTCAGAGGCTTTCAAAATACATTGCGAGAAAAACACATATAGACTTTTTCACCACAATCCTCAGGAGCCAGGATTGAAGTGAAGGATCACGACAACAACATAGTTACAGATTTCATCTCACCTCTCCAGACGTATGGCGCGTGGTTGAGGATTATGTGGCAAGTCAGTCATGAGATGAGAAGTAAACGTGGGAGGTGAAGATGGAGATAATTAGCTATTGACGGTGTAATGCAAACATTTCCTGATTGACTTGATTAGCACACAGAGGAGGGTAAAAATTTTATCTCTGTATTTAACCTTCCCTTTTTCCAGGTCTGAACGGTTCAGGGTGGCAATTCTCACCCGGCAGAAGGCGGTTATGGGGGCTGGAATTCCTGAAGGTGGCTTATGGGTAGGACTGGGTTATAGTGGGAGCCCTACTTTCCATATACCTGGAAGATGATATGGTGGAGATTAGCCACAAATATCAAAGGAAGTGATTTCTAGGCATTTGCGGGGTCAAACGCCTTCACAGAACCAGCAACGAAGGAAATTAACAAAGACTCCAACAATGAAGATATTTCAAGGTGTTTTTCGAATACATAAAAACAGATCCTGAGGGACAGCCCTAGCTAAATGGCAGCCTATCCAGAGATTGGATTGCATTTCTTCAATGGAATCATGGACGGCCTTTTACAGATTCACACGTTTAACAACAGCCAGATTGGATGGATTGTTCCAACCTCATTTGCTGATTCAGGACATTGATTTGAGTCCCGTTCAGCTTTCCACACAGTTGTGGATGAATTGTGCAGATGGTCTTCTGCAAAGTTGTGGCTACAATAGATCTCCCTTCAAAGTAGTGCAGTGATTTTTTTTAAGTGACAGCTGTGAATTTACACGCATAATACTAGCTATGCGTCCGCAGGTAGAAGATTTGAACTCAGGTCCTGTTTTGAGGGCCCCGGGGGTCAACCAATTGGCTCTCTCCACTTGAAATAAAGGTTATCCCCACGAGTCTGTATTACCATGAAAACTTTTTATTACAACGACAATCTTAATTCCTCTGTTCGCGTCCTTCTGCTCACCAGCAATTTGCAAGAGTTGGGTCAGAAGAGCCTGGCTAAGCAAAGTGCCTTGAAGGGCATAACCCCATATAGAGTTTTGCACCTGGGCAACAGAATCTAGAGGAACTTCCTCTGAATGGAGCTGAGCTTGTAGCACCAGCAGCTAAGCAAGGAGAGAAGAGCGATGAAGAAACCTCAGTGTGCCCCTTATCTCTGTAGTGTCAACTGAAGGAAGAGCGAGCTAACTTATTTCCTGACTTAGCATACTGGTTAAGTGGAAATTTGGAAATCGGTGCAACGGGATTAAGCTACAAACCAACACTCTGGTTTTGAATTGCTCTCTGCTATGCTCCCTGCCCCCTAAATGCTAGCTTAGCAAGAGGGTGAGCTCGGAGGAGGATCTCAGACCCAGATGTCCGAAGTACAGTCTCCTTCCGGGTAACGCATTTCGCATGCACGAGCGGGACCACACGACTCTTTCCCGAAATCCACCAGGAAATCTGGATTCACACAGAGACCCCCATTTTCGGTGTCCACATCGATCTGGAGCATGACTGACCCTTCCCTGAAAAGAAAGAATTCAAGGGTAGAAATGAGGGTCTTTTGTTTGCTTATTTGGGCCTTAGAAAGCTGATTAGGGAACTCAAAAGATGGGGAAACTCTGCAATTCCAGTATAAATGGAGTGGCAATGACAAAGTAATAAAAAGTAGGCATATGATTGTTTTGGTATGTAGTATAAGAATGAGGAGAAACCCTCCCCCCTTGCAAATTTGATCTGAATGTTCTTCGTCAGTTGAGAGACTTCGTACCTGAACTGTTGTGGATAAAATTGCTCATCCCATTGTGTGTAGAGACCATTGGTAACATAAAGCCTTTTTCCATCCAAGCTGAGCTGGAGCATATGGGGTCCCCCGTAGACTCTCCTTCCCTAAGGTGAAAAAAACCAAAGTGGTCAAGAAATACAGGTCCAAGGAGGCTTATATATAACTCCTTAGTGCTGCAGAAGAGTCATTTGTGGCATTTCAAGAGGTCCTATTTAGAAAAGAAGCCACTCTATCTGTTGAGAATGATTCCTCGAAAGGTTTCCTACAGGTGTCTCAAACCAGGATCTTTTTTCAGTGTAATGCCTGACCTTGGAGAAGCAGGAGAAGAGATGCTGCCTAGGAAATAATCAGACGAAAGGAAGGAACCACCGGTGGCTTAACAGTCAGAGGAAGAATCTTAGGAAGGACCATACCAAATGGATCAAGCAGTTTAAAGTGGCAGCAGGAATGTTACATTCTCAAGACTTGCAAGATTCTCTTAATGTAGCCTTACAATAAAGTAGAATAGGTCCATCTAGTTGTGTAACCTGACTGGTTTTCCAGGGAGGGCTGATGCTCAGAAAACGGAGGCTCACCTGGATCACGAGGGGATCTGGTTGGCAGTCCAACTCTTCATCCTTAATCACAGTGACCACCCCGCCTTTGTAGATGCTGCCTCCTACAAACACCTGCAGGACTCAAAGGAAGGATCAGTTCAGGCCGAAGGACAGTCTCCCCTTCCCCAAAATGCGGTTTTTCTCTGCCCAGACTGGTATTTGGAAGTGGAGCCCCTCTGAACATGGAGGTTCTACCAGCACATGCCAGTAAATGAGGCCTGGATTAGCTTTCTGCTTAACCCAACATCCTGGCTCTGATGGTGGAAAGAGTCAATGTCTCGAGGCCACCAAGCTTTTCCCACAGCTGCAGGGCCTGTGAGTGGGAGGGAGCTCACCTGACCCATCAGCCGAGGGCAGTGGGGGTCGATGATGTCATATTGTCGGACATCGCCATGAAGCCAGTTGCTCGTGTACAGGAAACGGTCATCCAGCGAAATGACTATGTAAGCATTGAATGCTGGAGGAGAAAGTGCCCAGAAATCAGGTCAGTAAGAAGGTAGGATTGCTTAATTCCCTGGCGTGCAACTTTTTCAAGAATTGGTGTCTCCCCCAAAGCTGCAGATGAAAAGACTTTCAGTCATGAAAAGACTTGGCCTATTCATTCTCCAAAGAGGCGAAAAATCCTTAACATGAGAGTGCGAACGGAGGGTGGAGCCCCCCTTTTTATGTTCCATTCCAACATAGCTAATTGTCTGTCAATTTCAGCGGTATTTTTAATCTTTCACACCATTGTTTTATCACGTAAGCCGAGCAGAATCGCATGACAGCAAGATGGGCAGCATATAAATGTAATAAATAAGTAAAATTCAAATAAGGACTCCTGGACAAACAAAGCTAGGGGCTTGAGACATAAGCATGAGGACAAAAGCCCTCTGTACTTTACACACCTGGCATTTCAGGGAAGTACCACCCGGTGACTATCTTGTTTGGAATCTGGATGACCTTCTCCGTGGTCCACATCCCGTCCTGCAAGAGACACAGTGTTGGCTGGGAGATGCAACGCTTTTAACAACAAAGTCAGTGGGGAAAGCTGTATTTGCTTAATGACCATGTAGCTCACTTAATCACTGTGGCAAAAAGGTCATAAATCAGACAGGACTCTCTTAACAAGAGCATTGCTTAGCGACAGAAGTTTCATTCCCAATTTTGGACATACGTTGAGGACTACCTGTACCATGTTCTCCTGTTAGTGGTGCATTTTACCCGTTTCTTTCATTCTCAGCTGAAGCCTCGGGTGCCAGGTTTTTTTCCCCGATGGAAAGATAGGAGAAAGAAATTCTATTTGTGTTCACCTCCTTCTTGAAAATGTGATGCATAGAGCCATCGAAGAAACAGTTCACGAAGCCATGTGGGGCGTCTGGGTTGTGCAGGAAGCGGACCATAAAGGGGACTGAATCCTCCCCCAGGTCAATGGATTGGACGAGGCGGTGGGTGGTCCAGTCCCACACGTTCAGGCAGCGGCCAAATAACCCTACGGTGGAAAGGAGAAGAATCATCTTCGCTTGCTCTGGTGAGTAGAAATGCCTCCTGCCAGAGGGTACTCAGGGGTGTGTGGAGGTTTCACTAAGTAGTTCTGTAGAAGGGCGGTGGGCTTGCTCATGTTGAAGATCTCCAAGCAGAAGCTGAGGTGCCACCTCCTGGGGAAAGACTAGCTCTGGATGGACAAGATGGGCTAGATGGCCACCAACACCCCCTCAGTGCCATCCTTCAAAGAATCTTGGGTCCATCCCTAGGTTGGAGGGCAGCCCCCGTGGGTTTTGAATTCTGATGGGTCATAAGCGCACACAGTGCTCTAGCATCTTACCTTTACATATATTTTTTGAGATGAATCCGTCCACACAAAATTTGGGGATCGCCAGTTCACTGCTGATTAAGACGTTATGCCTTGGTTTGTACGAGAAGTCAAATCCTAGTGGAGCCGCCTCCCCAGGGCAGTTCCAGGTGCCCTTCACTTCCCAAGTTTCCGCATCCACAAGAACAAATGCACCTGCAGTTAGGGGGTGGAGTGGGGCGAATGCAAGTTAATTCAAATAGCAGATGTGGGTGACTCTTAGGAAAGGGTGGTTGAAAGATGTTCGCCCCACTTGGAGATATCCAAGAGGGGGAAACAAGTGAAGAGACCCCAGAGCACAAACTTCAGCTTTCAGAGATCGTATGAAACGTTTCCCTCCCAGCATTTTCCAAGTCAAACCTGCTCTTACAGTGCTTCAATCCAAACCCCCTTTTTGAAAAACAGATCATCCAGTGGTACCTTTTCCATTGCCAAATAGGTCCCCTAGGGAGCTGATCATGACTTCTCCACTGCCCAGGCATTGTGGGATGAGTAGTGAAGCCACTTTGGTTTTACAGAAGACCTCTCTGGGCTCAATC
>JANHJO010370268.1:0-11490 GCA_032468235.1 Pseudoxyrhopus heterurus
TTTCTCTACATTGAATTTCATTTTGTTAGATAGGGCCCAGTGTTCAAGTCTGTCAAGATCCATCTGGATCTTGAGCCCCTCTTCTAGGGTGTTAGCTATTCCTGCCAGCTTAGTATCATCTGCAAATTTGGTAAGTTCCCCTTCTATTCCCTCATTTAAGTCATTTATGAAGATATTGAAGAGTACTGGGCCTAAGATGGAACCTTGTGATACCCCACTGTTTACTTCCCTCCATGTAGACGTAGACCCATTAATCATTGAGTACGGTTTGTCTATCTATCACACTTTTTTCTAGCTTAGCAAGAAGTTGTGGTCTACTTTGTCGAATGCCTTGCTGAAGTCTAAGTATATTGTGTCCACAGTATTTCGCTGGTCTACTAATTTAGTCAATATGTTGAAGAATGAAATAAGATTGGTTTGCCATGATCTGTTTTTAACAAACCTATGCTAACTGCTAGTTATTACTTTACTCTTTTCTAGATGTTGGCAGATCTGTTTTTTAATTATCTTTTCCAGTATTTTCCCAGGTATTGATGTTAGTCTGATTGGTCTGTAGTTTCCTGGGTCTGTTTTTTTCCCTTTATTGAAGATGGGAATCATATCAGTTCTTTCCCAGTCTTCTGATAGTTCCCCAGTGCTCCATGATTTTTGAAAGATTTGGTACAGTGGTTCTGAGATGACATCTGCCAACTCCATTAGAACTTTGGGATGCAATCCATCAGGTCCCAGTGATTTCTATTCATCAAGATCAGGCAGATGTTCTCTTACTATTCTTTTTTTGCTTATTTTAACTTTTATTTCTAGTCTGTCTTTTACAGTTACGTTTTTGGTAGGTTGGGTTATAGTTTCTTTTTGCATGAAGATGGTTGCAAAGAATGAGTTAAGCAGCTCTGCTTTCTCTCTGTTGCCTGTTACTTCCTTGCTGTCTTCTCTCTTTAGTGGACCAACTGTTTCCTTGATTTTTTTCTTGTTATTTATATGTTGGAAGAATTTTTTTAAAATTGTCTTTGACTTTTGTTGCAAGTCTTGGTTCATTCTGAGCCTTTGGTTTCCTGACTTCGTCTTTGCAGATTCTGGCTATCTGCTGATATTCTGCCTTAGTTGTGTGTCCCTCTTTCCATTTTTTGTACTTGTCCTTTTTGTCTTTCAATTTATCAGAGAGATCTTTGTGCAGCCATGCTGGTTTCTTCTTGGATTTCTTGTTTTATTTTCTCAATGGTATTGTGCTGGTCTGGGCTTTTTTGATCATATTTTTCAGAGTTTCCAAGATTCTTTTTTTTGTTTCAAGTTTTTATTTTTATAGCATAATAAAAAATCCAATTTCAATTGAACAGTATGTTGTCTGGGTACAGATATTTTTAGGATATAATAATCAAAATGTTTTCAACAATATTCATTACATTGATGTTAATTATAGTAGTATCAATAATAATAATAACAATATTATTTACTTAACCAATTCAACATGCCTTCCTTATATCACTGATCCTATCCATCTATTTCCCAATATCTAGCTCCTATTTTTTCCAGCTAGCCATTGATAAAATAAGCCCCAAGTCAGAAAGTATTCAGTTTCCTTTTTTTCCTGGATTATAATTGTTAGCCTATCCATTTCTGCACATTCTAATGTTTTTTTAATAACATTTTCATCTGTTGGGATCTCTTCACATTTCCATTGTTGCGCAAATACATTTCTAGCTGCAGTCAGTATATGTAAAATCAAATATGCATTCCCTTTATTATATTGATCTGCAAAATGCCCAATAAAAATAACTCTGGTTTGAAGTCAATATGCTGTTGTATCATTTTTTCCAACCATGTATGGATTTATTGTCCAATATTTTTTCGCTTTTGACATGTCTACCACATATGATAATATGAGCTGTGTGTCTTGTGGCATTTCCAACATTTTGCAGACTTATCCTTAAACATCTTTGCTAATGTTGATGGCAGAAAATGCCATCTATAAAACATTTTATAAAGATTTTCTTTGTACGCAGTACACATGGTTAATTTATAATTTCTATCTCATAATATCTGTCACTTATCTAATTCAATTGGATAGCCAAAATTTTAAGCCATACTATCATTGTCTCTTACTTGTTCATCTTCCATGTTAATACTTAATAAATAGCTATATAATTTCTTCATTATTTTTTCATCTGTCCCTGTTAACAACTGATCTATTTCTGTTAGTTCTTTGTAGAAACCATACAGTTCAACATCCTTCTCATATCTAGATTGTATCTGCAAATATGACCACCATGTTATCTCAGTCCCTTGATCACTCAGTTCCTGTTTGATTTTAAGTTCTCCCTTTTCATTCAGAATATCTTTAAATCTGGTAATATTCTCCATATCAATAACATTTGGGCAAATCAATGCCTCCATTGTGGAGAGCCAGGCTGGTATTTTCAGGTAATGTTGTTCTTTAATTTTCTCCCATACTAATAATAGTGCATTTCTACTATAATGTCTTTGGAAATATCTATGTATTTTATTTTTTCTGTACCATAAAAAAACATGCCAACCCAGTTGGAGATCATATCCCTCCAAGGTTAATAGCCTTTTGTTCCTCAAGCCAATCCATTCTTTCACCCAAGTGAGTATCGAAGCCTGATAGTACAATTCCCAATCTGGTAGCCCAAGACCCCCTCTATTTTTAGAATCTTGCAACATTTTTAAACTTATCCTTGCTTTTTTTCCCTTGCCAAATAAATTTTAATATTGTTTTGTTTAATTCCTCAAAGTATTTTCCCAATTTTATTAGTATTGTAATATAATAATTTCAGCAAAATATTCATTTTTATAGTACCTATTCTTCCCATCAATGACAATTGCAGATTTTTCCATTTCTCCAAATCTGTTTTAATTTGTTGCATCAATTTATAATTATCTTCTTTAATTGTTACACACACTGTTAATTTAATTCCTAAGTATTTAACTTTCTTAACTATCTGTATGCCTATCTTCCTAATTAACTCCTTTTTCTGTGTATCTGTAAAGTTTTTGGCTAATATTTTGGTTTTATCTTCAATCCTGCAACTTCCCCATATTCTTCTATATTTTTAATTAATTTAAGTCCAGTTTCTTGTGGCTTCTCCAGAATAAAAACCAAGTCATCTGCAAATGCCTGTAACTTGTACTCTTTCTTTCTTATCTCTATACCTTTAATTTCTTTATCTTATCTAATATTTCTATTTAACACTTCTAATGTTAATATAAATAATAGAGGGGATAATGGACATCCTTACTTTCAATGGCTATTTGCTCCTCTAGGATCCGAAAAAGAACTTGAAGAAATACGTAATTGTATTCACAAATAGTCTTTATTTAACATGGATTCATGAAGGCAACAAAAACAACCGAGCAATTCTTTGCTTAAGTTAACTCTGAGTTACATCACTCAGGCTAACGTATTTATCTCATTTGCATGCCGCACCCCCTATCCGCCCAGCCACCCCTCCCTTCACCCGGTGTGTTGTGTGTGTGTGATTATGATTGTGGGTGTAACTGCCTCCGCGTCTTTCAGCATCGTGGCGTGTTCCCAGGTCAGTCAGAGTTTAATCTCAGGCTTGTATTCCTCCGTTGGGTTTTGGGGGTTACTGGACACCCTCCGTATGTTGACTCCCATAGGGGATCGATATGTGGCCCCCCTCACCAGACGCCCATCTGGAAAAGGAAAAGATAATGTTAGCATTGGATGCGTGGTTTGCTGGGGTTTTGGTTATGGAACTGGGCTACTAGTCTGGGCGCCCGTACATCTTGACAATCCACCCACGAAGCATCAGTGAGCAGGAATCCCTTCCACCGTATTAAGTACTGTAATCGACCTCCCCGTATTCTGGAGTCCATAATACTGCCGATTTCGAAGTGGTCCCCCACTAGTGGTTTGATCTTTGTTGGCAAGGGCATATGTTCCGCTGGTTTTAGTAAGCTAGCATGAAATACTGGATGTATTTTCCCCAACATAGAGGGTAACTTCAGTTTGACTATGACTGGGTTTATCACATGTACAATTGGAAATAGCCCAATGTATTTGGGCCCTAATTTTGTGGACAAATAGACCCTGTCCCCTACATGGAATGGTTTTTGCTCCATTCTTTTTTTATCGGCTTGTTGTTTGTTCTTCGCAGTGGCCTCGTGTAGTGCTTCCCGTACGGTAGTCCAGATATGGGGCAAAATTTCGGCCCATTCTTTCGGAGTTTGCTGTGGCTCTGGTTCTGATGGGAATTCAGGGATAGCTGGGAATTCTATCCCATGAACGACTTTAAAGGGCGTATATCCAGTGCTACTATGGAGCGTGTTATTATACGCCACTTCGGCAAATGGTAAGAAATCAGCCCAATCTGTTTGTTGATGTGATACGTAACTCCTTAGGTATCGCTCTACCAATGCGTTTGCTCTCTCTGCAGCCCCGTTCGTACTGGGGTGGTACGCGGAACTCAGGCCTTGAGTAGAGCCAATAAGATTTATGAAATCCCGCCAAAACCTTGCAGTAAACTGAACTCCACGGTCCGAGACGACCCTTCGGGGTACACCATGTAACCTGTATATGTGCTTTATAAACAACATGGCTAGTTTCCTGGCTGAGGGTATAGTAGCACAGGGGATAAAGTGAGCCTGCTTTGAGAACAGATCTATTACGGTCTATATAATTGTATAACCCCTACTGGGTGGAAGGTCAACTATGAAGTCCATGGCTACCTCCTCCCAGGGCTTCGCGGGGTCGGCCACTGATTGTAGTAATCCATATGGTTTTCCTGGTTTTGGTTTAGACATTGCGCATACGGTGCATATCTTAATGTACTCCTCTATATCATGTCTCATGCCTGGCCACCAAAACTGTCGTTTCACAGTATGTAAGGTTTTGACAAAACCGAAATGGCCAGCTGGTTTCTGGTCATGACAGCGATTCAGAATCCTGGGTCATAACGATGTCGGTACGTATATCTTGTCTTTGTACCATGCAAGGACATCGCGCATTGTTACGTGGAGTCTGTTGTCTTTAAGCCATGGGTCTGCGTTTAAAGGCTCTTTCATTTCCTGTAGGATGTCTAGGTTATGCGCTTTGGACGCAGACTGACTAGGAGGTATGAGGGCTTGAAACACCTCTTCACGTTGTGACTTATACTGCAGTTTCCTAGAGAGCGCGTCTGCCAGGAAGTTTTTCCCCGCTGGTATATATTTTAGCACAAAGTTGAAGCGCTGGAAGTATTGTGCCCATCGTACTTGTTTTGGTGACAGGCGCCTTGCCGTCTGTAATGCTTCCAGGTTCTTGTGATCCATGTAGATGTGGAACGGCTGGCGTGCCCCTTCCAACAAGTGATGCCAGGTTCCCAACGCCCATCTGACTGTGAATGCCTCTTTTTCCCATATAGGCCAGTTCCTTTCTGTTGCTGTCAATTTTTTGGATGTATAAGCGCATGGCTGCAACTGGTTTTGCTTATTCGTCTGGAGGAGCACTGCTCCAACGGCTACATCGCTGGCATCCACATGGACTATGAATTTGTCCTCTGGGTTCGGATGCTTTAAGATTGGTTCTTGTGAAAATAACGATTTTAACGTTTCAAAGGCTTGTTGACACTCTGAAGACCAGTGTAAGGGTTGACTAGGTTTGGTCCCTGTCGCTAGATGCTTGGTTTTCAAAAGCTCAGTGATTGGTAATGCCACTTTTGCGAATGACGGGATGAATTGCCGGTAAAAGTTCATGAAGCCTAGGAAGCTTTGGAGCTGCTTCCTTGTCTTCGGCCAGTCCACTACAGCCCTCACTTTTGCGGGATCCATCTCTATTCCTTTGCTAGAGATCCGGTATCCCAGGTAGTCAAGACGAGTCTGATGAAATGCGCATTTAGATAGTTTGACATACAATTTCTCATCCCACAATTTACGCAATACTGTTTTAACTAGGGTAATGTGTTCTTTCAAGGTCGGGGTATTGATCAAAATGTCGTCAAGATAAACCAACACCCCCTTGTACAGGTGTTCTCGTAGTACATCGTTTATCAGCTGCATGAATACAGCTGGGGCTCCCTTGAGCCCGAATGGCATGACGCGGAACTGGTACCTGCCCAACGGGCAGTTGAAGGTTGTCTTCCACTCATCCTCTTCCTTGACTCGTACTCGATAGTAAGCTTCACGCAGATCAAGTTTGGTGAAATACCGACCCCTTGACAATGCCGCTAACATATCCGCCATAAGAGGAAGAGGGTACACGTTTTCTTCGCATACTGTGTTTAACCCGCGGAAGTCCATACACAATCTGAGACCCCTGTCTTTCTTCTCCCAGAACAGGACTGAAGCGGCGATCTTAGCCCATCCTGGTTTTATGAACCCTCTAGCCAGGTTTTTTTCTATGTACCCCCTCATTTCAGTTAATTCTGTTGGGGTCATAAAGTACATCCGTGGTTTAGGTAGGACAGCCCTCGGAACGATTTCGATAGCACAGTCCGTGGGTCTATGAGGGGGTAAGGCGTTACATTCAGCCTCGCTAAACAATCCGGCTAGATCTCTGTATTCTGGCGGAATGTGTGGCTGTTCCTCCTGATCACAACGATTTGTATACTGGTTTTGTTTGGCTGTAGGCCTCACCTGACTAGTTGGGATCGACCCAGTCACTAATCGCATTTTACGGTATCCGTCCTCCCACCATATGACCGGACCCCATTTGTCTAGCCAGGACAGTCCAAGGATTATAGGGTCCACCATTTTGGGCACCACGATGAAGCATAATAACTCCGAATATGTAATTGTACCGGTTCGGTTACATGGGTAGCAGGACCTCCCCCCAATAGGGAGCCATCCATTTGTTTGAAAGTAACCAGCTGCTTCAAAGCTACCTGCTTTACGCCCAGGACTTCTACCACTTGTTTACTTATTAAACAACGGGTACTTCCCATATCGATTAAAGCATTATACATGCCTGATGTGGAAGTACCTACCCCCCGTATGACAACTGGGATAAGAAAGGGGTTTATTGGGGCGCTCACCATTGGATCGTTCTCTTCGTCGCTGTCGTAGGTACTCAGCGGGGATTGAGCTGTTTCTGTGGCCTCTGATAGTCTGGAAACTTCCAGGTCCGATTCTGTACGGCTTGGGTATGCTAGGCCCCATCGTAACCGCTCTGACGGCTTGGGACCTCTAGGAGTTTTTCTAGTGGAGTCGTTGGATGGTGCTGGAGTGCTTGAGACTGGTGGTGCAGGCAAAGCGTTACTCCTAGGGAGAGGAGTTGGGCACTCTGCTGCACGATGCCCTGGTCTGTCACAACGGAAACACCTCATAGCCGAACGGGTGGACTGCACCACCAGTTTAGACATCACAGGGCCGGCTGATCCGAACCCGGGCCTATTGGGGGGCCTCTTTACAGTTGTTGTATAACTTCCTCCCCCCTTGAACAGATGCAGCGCAGCGTCCAGCTACATTGCTGCCCTGTACCAATCCTGTAATTTCGGCTGTAAGCCTCGATACAGGCATGCCTGCTGTAACTCCCGATCGAGGCCTGATTTGAAATGATGCACTAAAAGGCGTTCTGGCCAAGACCGCAACTGGCCAGCCACCTTCTTAAACTCTCCCACATAGTCCTTGGCAGTGCGTCCCCGTTGCCGAAGACTCAATAGGTCCCCCTCTGCTTGCTGCTCCCAGGTGCCGTCTTCAAACCGGGCTCGTAAGGCTTCCAAAAACAGCCCTACGGATGCCAACTCCTGGGCTCGGTCCTGGTGGAGGGTGGCCACCCAGTCTGCGGCCTCCCCTTCTAACACAGTAGTGATGGCCACCACCGTGGCCCACTCGGAAGGGTAGATGTGACCGTAACAGTCCAGATGGCTGAGCACCTGACTAATGAATAGGGCCGTCCTCCCCGGGTTGCCATCAAATGTTGCAGGGATGGGAGGGGGCCCCCAGGTACTGGGATGCCAGGCTGGCCCTGGATGACGATGCTGCCCCCCCAGCCATGGAGTCCACTCTGATAAGGGCCACAAGGTGGGTTCCTGAGTCCCGTTGGGCAGTCCGCATCCCGGGGCTGTCCTTGTGCCCCATAGAGAGGTGGCAGGGGACATGGAGATGTCTGCATTAGTTCTGCCAATGATGGAGACGGGCCACCCCCCTGAGCGTTTCCCATCCAGGCATCCACTGGCATATCGGATGACACGCCTCTTGGCCCACAGCTATAGGTCCGTCGCATTGCCGTCATCCATTCCCCACTTCTGGCCTTCGCCTGTCTGTGCGCTGGTTCTCCAAAGCGCTCTCGCAAAATTTCTAGAGTCGAGCTGCCAGGGTCTGTGGAGCAGCTCCCCTCTCCGTCATCCTCAGCTGTCCATCTCCTTTCTCGCCACTCCCACCATTGTCTTTCTTTGGGGAATGATTTGTTCCCTGTGGAGGCGGGCCACCAGTCATCCACCCCGGAAGAGGCAGCTGCTCCTGATGGTCGAGAGGCTCCTTTTAACTTTGGTGCCTTGGGACGAATGACTGGTTCCCCCATCAGCGCTTCCGCCCGGCGCTGCTCCGTGCCGGCGGCTCCGTGCCCGACCTCGTCAGCTGGGGAGGGGATCTCTGCGCAGCTCACCACTGCGGCAGCGGCGCCTCCTTCCTCGCCGTTCAAGGCTGCGCCTGCCTCGCCTGCTTTACTCCGGTGCTCCACGTCCTCCATTTCACCATCTCCCTTGTATACTGTAGGTACGATACTATAGAGAGGAGAGAGATAACTTTCTTTCAGTGGCTATCTGTTCCTCTAGATTCTGAAAAAGAACTTTTATGCAATACGTAATTGTACTCACAAATAGTTTTTATTTAATACGGATGCATGAAGGCAACAAAAACAGCCGAGCAATTCTTTCTTAAGTTAGCTCTGAGTTACACCACTCAGGCTAACATATTTATCCCATTTGCACGCCGCGCCCCATATCCGCCCAACTACCCCTCCCTTCACCCGGTGTGCTGTGTGTTTGTGATTATGATTGTAGGTATGACTGCCTCCGCGTCTTTCATCATCGTGGCGTGTCCCCAGGTCAGTCAGAGTTTAATCTCAGGCTTGTATTCCTCGGTAGCCGTTGGGTGCGGGATTACAGGACACCCTCCGTATGTTGACTCCCATAGGGGGTCGACAGTAGGTGCTCTAGATTGGGTTTATACCCGTACACCATTTCGTATGGGGTTGCTCCAATTGAGCTAGACCAAAGATGGTTCAGTGTGTAGTTGGCATACAAGACTGCCTCCCCCCAATAGGATCCATCAAGATCGGCATCCTCTAGGGCACACCTCATCATCCCTTGTAGGGTGCCATTTTTTCGTTCTGCCACTCCGTTCTGAAAGGCTGAGAAGGGAGAGGTCCTTAGGTGGACTATGCCTTTACGTTTAAGCCAATCCTGAAATTTAGTGGAATGGAATTCAGTTCCACGGTCCGTCAAAATTTGCCTAATCTTAGTGTCATGTTGGGTCTCAATCATGTAATATAACTCCTGAAATTTGGAGAATGTTTGGTCTTTTGACTTCATGGGGAAGACAAATCCGAATCGGCTGTAATCGTCCACGACAGTGAGAAAATACCTGTTGTGGCCAATTGAGGGCTTCAATGGGCCCACCAAATCCATATGCATCAGCTGAAATGGGTGTTCAGAGCAGAGCTTGGATGTCTTAGGGGCGGGCTTAACCTTTGATTTGGAGCTTTTGCATATGGCGCACTCGAGGAATGTATTGCAGTCTAACATTTCTAGCCCCCTGGCGTAATCTGGCATCTTGGTGACTATGGGAAAACTAATGTGCCCCATCTTCCTGTGTAGGAGATGTGCACAACCCTTATGGAGTGGTTTACCTGTGGAGACTCCACAGGCCTCATCCAACTCAATGACTTGAGGTTGCAGGTCGAACCTCACATCTTTATTTATCTTGTTTCTGGCCTTGCCACTCCGCAAGCAGCCCTTGATTAACTGCTTCGGGTGTTTATTAGAGTCACTACTCTTCCTTCCCTGTTCAGACCTACTGTCTGTTTCAATGTTCCCCACACTTGTGGCTGGAGAGTAATATGGAAGCCCTTCCAGTACAATTACTTCTCCAGCATCATGTCCATCGTAGGTCACATACGCATGACCTCCCTTGAACAAGACCCCTATCTTGGGGTGCTTGCTTAATTTTAGGGTGCTGAGCAGGTTATATGTGATCTCAGGCACGTACAACACATCAGTCACTTCACCCAGACCTGGTACGTATGCCAAGAACCTTGGTACCCTTCCCTGTGGCCACCCTGACCTTGGCATTGCGCTCTTCAAATGTCAGGAAGAGCCCCTTATCCTTCACCAAGTGTTTCGACGCTCCTGAGTCCAGAATCCACAGCTGTTCCCACTGTTGCTTATTTAAATTAGGCTCCTGGTCCTCCATAATGTAGGAAAAGTTGTCTGTGAAGTCAAACTTTTCCCTTTTGTGACCCCTTCTGGGATGCTTGCCTCTTCTTGGACTGGATGGGGGACTTATGCGATCCCTTTGGGGTGTGGGTGACCTATATCTTGGTCTACGCTCAGAAGGTGACCTTCTCCTTGGTCTGCGTTCAGGAGGTGATCTGTTCCTGGGGCACTGTTTCTTAAAATGATTTCTGGAACCACAAACAAAGCATTCAGAAAGGTTAACTTTTTCTTCAAAATCAATTTTTCTGGAGGGCCTTCTTTCCTTATGAAAGGATGCCCTGTCCCGCCTTAGGTTGTCTTCTGCAATTAACTTCCCAGACAGGACCTCAAGGGATAGGTTGTCATAGCAGGAATAATCAAGTTTAGAAATAAAATTGTTCCATGATGAGTCTAAGGAGTTAATAATTATACTAATTAAATTTTGTTCTGTGACCGGTTCCCCTCTCTGATTTAATTCGTCCCTCATCAGATTTAAATTACATAGATGCTCACTCATCTCCACATCTGGTTTTAATTTGGCTACATGAAACTCCCTTGAGATCCTGGTTGTAGTATTTCTATTCTTAATATAAAACAGTCTAAACAATTTTTCCCATAATTCTTGGACTGTCAGATTATGGGGAATACTAGCATAAATGGAAGACTCTATGGATAATAATAAGATACAAAATGCCTTATGGTGAAGGCAGTCTATTTCCATAGACCAGGGCTTGCTAGGGGGTTCTAACAATAAAAATAAAATATTTTCCTTCATAAGGACCACCTGTATATTTCTTGCCCAATCTAATAAATTTCTTTCTGAGGCAGATAACTTTTTAAAAGAAGCAGGCAGACAGCCGGAGTTCCCAGCTGGGGAGTTAGACAGCTGTAACTTTCCATGGTTCTGGATTTCTTTGAATTGACAGAATGGCATTGGTATGCTAGCAGCCAGCTTATAGTTGATAGGCTGCCCTAACTGAGAAAAAATTATAAGAACAATAGAAACAATATATAAAAATCAGCAAGCAAAGGTGCTAGTCAATGGTGAGGCATCTGAGAATTTGTTTATAAATAAAGGCACCAGACAAGGCTGCCCATTATCTCCGTTGCTTTTTATCTT